>SEYY01006024.1:32500-35000 GCA_009176605.1 Armadillidium nasatum | reverse complement strand
TGATACAACCCTTGTAGCATCATATATAATACCTCACAACTGTACCTTTATCCTAATTCAATATTTACTTAATCATAAAGTTTCAACAATATACCAAATAGATTTCAAGCACACACACACACACACACACACACACACACACACACACACACACACGATATATATACTATATATAATATATATATATATATATATATATATATATATATATATATACACTATATACTATATATATATATATATATATAATATATATATATATATATATATATATATATATATATATATATATATATATATATATATATATATATATATATATATATATATATATATATATATATATATATATATATATAGTGTATATAATGAGCGCTCCTTCGTATAAAGGGCGTATATTAAAAGCACATGACTGTAACAGAGTGAGGGAATGAATTATTTGATGGAAATGAGATAAAAGGGGATTAAAGATAAACGGAGGGACGAAAAAAAAAAGGAAACTATTAATGGAGGGATTAATAATTGCAAAATGTTTTCCCTATAAAGAAAGTCATATTGAATTTTCCTTCATTTCTTTCGCTCAAGAAGTGAACTTTAATGCTAATATGTAATTCCCATATCATAATTGCATACATGGGGCCATATATATATATATATATATATATATATATATATATATATATATATATATATATATATATATATATATATATATATATATATATATATATATATATATATATATATATATATATATATATATATATATATATATATATATATATATATATATATATATATATATATATATATATATATATATATATATATATATATATATTGGTGGTGAAGGTGGGGGGTGTGCATTTGTAATTGTACATGTGAAAGTAATCATTTTCTCAGAAATGTTTTTAAAGCAATTGGATTAAAATGTTTATATGAACTTATTCAAATAGATGTTAATTAAAGTTATTAAAATTTCGGGAACTAAAAATAAGGTATGTTAATGACCACGTCATTATTATTAATATTATTATTTATTTATTTTATTTTTTTTTTTTGTGCCCTTATGAAAAGTGTATCACCTTAAGATTATCTTGAAAAAATCCAATTTTAAACTTGTCACCCTGTGTCCGGAAACAGGATCTAAAAATAGAGTTTTATTCTTTTTGAGTTTATTTTTAGTGTAATTTAAAATGCTTTTGTTCAAAAAATTTAAATTATTTACTGATAATAAACCAGATCGAGATACCTCTATATATATATAATATATATATATATATTATATATATATATATATATATATATATATATATATATATATATATATATATATATATATATATATATATATATATATATATATATATATATATATATATATATATATATATATATATATATATATATATATATATATATATATATATATATATATATATATATATATATATATATATATATATATGAAATGGGTATAACATGTAATTCATATGATTTGTACGAAGCGGCGGGTTTTCATTCTCTTTTGACTAATTTTGAGTCTTCCGAATTACTTTTCGTCAATCTGTACGACTAAATTTATCTCCTTTATTGATTTATTTTCTAACTTTATGCACGGAGAATCAAATTTTTATACCATCTACACTCAGAATTATGCAGCACATTTTTTGTCTTTGACTTTCTCTAAAACTATCATTTGGAGTACTTCAAGGTTTTCCACCGCAAATTGTTCCTCTCTTCTTTTGAAAATACAGTTGGGTAACTTCGTTATTATTTCTTTTTCCGTAACAAAGAACCTTGAGTATTTGGTGCCATTTCATAATCGTATCTGTGATTGTCTTTGAGATGAAAAAAACCACGAGCTAAAACTGCTTTTAATCTCTATAGCCATTCGCTTTATAATTGTTATAGTCTTTGCTTATATGGGTGATCTAAAAACTTTGTATCTCTCTGCGAATTTCAAGTTTTTATTAAACAAATTTTTATTTATTTAACTATATAATTACAATTTTATAGTTAAATATGGTACATTATAAGCTCATTACGATTCTTTGACAGACTCATTATAAATACAGAGATAAAATACACCAAGAGACATCAAGGTAATTAAATTAAGCCCTCATTTCATTCTATGTTTTTACACACAGCAAAAAAGTTAAAATCTTTAACCAAATATTACCTTTGAATATTTGCATTGATCAAACTTCATTCTGCCCTATCTTACTAATATAGACTGCAGTTGGTAGTGCAGTTCCCTCTTAGACCCAGTATAAACGGTAGTACAGTTAGGTACATCACCGAAAAAAAAAATAACAGTATAATACATTATATTCTTATAGCTATCAACAGTAATTTCGATAAACTGCATTACCTTATAAACATTTACAGTATTATTATAATAAAGAATGAATAAAAAAATAATAATAATTATAACAACAGTAATAACGGTAACAGTATCAAAAGTAAAAATGTTTGTAATAACTCGATTTTCATAATT
>SEYY01006024.1:22500-30000 GCA_009176605.1 Armadillidium nasatum | reverse complement strand
ACTCCACTCGACGACCTGTTGCATATTCAGATGAGATAATTTTTCCATCACTCAGTCACCTTTCGGATCTCCTCCAAGGAAAAGATGAATTAACTGCTAACTAAAAAAAAGGTTTTTCTGAGCAAAATGAAAGCGACTCCGAAGGCCCGTCATTAGTTGCAAGTTAGAATCAATTCAAATTAAACGATTTAAGCTTTTCGAAGAAATAATTTGAATTGTTAGCTTCAAGCAGAGAAAATATTTACTACCATTCTTTTCAAAAGAGAAGGATTTTGTTTCCTGCAACATTGTACAAAGATTTCTGATCAAACTGGAGATATCTGAGAAAACGGAAAGTAAGTTGTGGTTTTTCAAAAGTATCTCTAAACGGAAATTAAAAGTGTGTTCCAATAATGGCAACATATCCAGGATAGTCTTCGTTGGAAACGAAATCGATGTGAGTGAAAGGGCACGGGCCCTATTTTTTGAATCCTTAAGTTGGTGCCATACCGAGACCACCAATGGGTGATCCGTATTGGTCTAAAAATGCGAATTTTCTCATAGGACAGAAGGGTGGATGTACAGTCGTGAACAGAAGTTCGTTCCTATTAAGCTGGAAATAAATATTTTTATAAAATGGAGATCATTTCATAAAAGCTCTATTTTGAATAAAAAGAGAATAAAAACATTGAGAGGGGCTTAATTGAACTGTGATTGGCTGAATCTGAGATGATCTCCATTTTATATAAATATTTATTTCCAGCTTAATAGGAACGAACTTCTGTTCACGACTGTACCAAGTATCCTTACTGTATATGTCTATAGAACAGTAGAGCGAAAGATGAACACTGGGTGAGAATACAGTACTCATATAGAACCTGCAACTTCTTTAAATATGATGTACAGTGTTTGTGCTATTCCACATATTATCACAAACAATATCTCGATATAACTTAAACTGGAAGCTTACGGCCCTATATGTATTCGATGGTATTTCATTGTAATGATGTCAATTTTCAAATGTCGAAGTTTATAAACATCGATGTTAATCACCCTGTATAAACGGACTGTTCAATCAATTGTCTAACTCAAGAGTCTAGACCCTATACAATTCAGTGCCTATATGTGAGTAGGATGCATATATATAAAAAAATATCTTTGGTCAGAAGTTGTTAATTCATTATCGTGTGTGTGTGCTTGTATGTGTCATGGCATTAACAAAATAAATAGGGCTCCGCCCGTGAGCGATACTGATGTGTAAAAATAAAATAAAATAAAAAAATAATAAAAAACAAAAAAATAAAATTCTGCAAATAGCAATTTGGTGAACACTTCGATTTTATGACAATTACTTTATATTAAAATTAAACCTATCGCCAAACAAAAATGCTGAATAACATTATCTTTTGCATCGTCAGCAGACATGAAAGTATTAGTATATTTACGAGATTCCGATCGAACTATCTTTCGTCTGGACAAAAACTTCCTATAGAAATCTGATTGTGCTCTTTAAGACGACATTTCTATCTTCATCACCAGCATAACGAGTATTTTTACTTTCGGTAATCATTCTGATTCCCCAAAGAAGATCTATCTCGAACAAACGTTTTGAAAAATTAGCTTTGCAATATGCAGCAACAGAGAAATAATAGAGAATTCTTAAGATGCCTTTTCCTCATGTTTACGTTTGAGTGTATTTATATTAAACTAATGCATTCTGTATATATATATAATGCATTTTGTATATATATATATATATATATATATATATATATATATATATATATATATATATATATATATATATATATATATATATATATATATATATATATATATATATATATATATATATATATATATATATATATATATATATATATATATATATATATATATATATATATATATATATATATATATATATATATATATATATATATATATATATATATATATATATATATAATTTAAAATTGCGTTTTAATTTCCTGTGGGGTTTTAATTGTATAAAACAATACACGGTTATAGTGTTCTTTTTGTCTATATATATATATATATATATATATATATATATATATATATATATATATATATATATATATATATATATATATATATATATATATATATATATATATATATATATATATATATATATATATATATATATATATATATATATATATATATATATATATATATATATATATATATATATATATATATATATATATATATATATATATATATATATATATATATATATATATATATATATATATATATATATATATATATATATATATATATATATATATATATATATATATATATATATATATATATATATATATATATATATATATATATATTTTCATGAAAGGTAGAGAGAGAATAAGGGACAGAAAGAAGGGTGTATTTTGTATTTATGAGTATATGTGCTTTTGCAACAGTAGTAGGAGCAAATGAAAGGGAGAGAGAGAGAGAGAGAGAGAGAGAGAGAGAGAGAGAGAGAGAGAGAGAGAGAGAGAGAGAGAGAGAGAGAGACATTTTGGGAGAGTCTGAGAGTGTATGGGAAGTTTTGACAGTAGGAATCATGTTTTTCTTTTGGGAGATTTGAATACGAAGGTGGGAATAAAAAGGGGTGAGCAGGATAATTAGACCATTTGGAGTAGGAGAATTAAATGAAAATGGTCTAGAATGATTAGAATATGAGTTGCAAGGGGTCTTATGTTTGGAAATACATGATTTAAGAAGAAAGACATTCATAAATATATCCGGGTGAGTGGTGTGAATGAAGAAACGGGACTGTTGGATTTTGTGTGTGTAAGATGGGAAGGGAGGAGTAGGTTGTTAGATGTCAACGTTCTGAGGGGAGCTGCGATGGTCATCTTGGACCATTAATTAGTGGTGGCGAAAATAAAAGTTAAAGGAGGATGGGAGAAAGTGAGAGGGAGGGGGAGGTGTTGGGTGGTGGGTTTAGTGCGGGAGAAAAGGTTAGAATACGAGGAGAAGAGAGGTGACTACACAAGAAGGATAAGGGAGATGAGGAGAAGTGGTTTGGATGAAGGGAGCGTTTGTGGAGATTGCGAGAAGGGTGTGTGGGGTGAAGAAAATAGGGAATTGTACACGAAAGAGGAGTGAGTGATGAATGAAGAGTTGGAGAACATGGTCAAAAGCAAAATGGAGACTTTCAGGAAGTATTTGGGTACAAAGAAGGATAGGGATTGGGAGGAGAATTGGGAGAGATGTAGAGAGGTTAAGAGAGCGAAAAGGAGAGTTTGGACGAGAAGTGGAGAAGAAAGTTGGCAGAGAATTTTAAGGAAAAAGTAAGATGTTTTGGAAGGAGGTAATTAGAGCGATGAGAGGAAGGGAGGAGCGGGGAGATGGAGTGAGGGGGAATTTGATGATATGGTGCAAGGAGAAAAGGATGTAGAAGAGAGATGGAAGAGACATACTAGTGATTTATCAATGGGGGTGGGAAGGGAAAGAGTAGTGGGAAATGATGAGGAAGAGATGTTATTAGAAGAAGAGGGGAGTATTAGTAGAGTGGAAGTGGAAATAGAAGTGGGAAAAGTAAAGTAGCGAAAGTCGGCAGAAATGGATGGTATATTTGGAGAAATAATAAGGGTGGGAGAGGGAGAGATAGTTTACTGGTTAGTTAGAATGTTTAATGTGTGCTGGGGAGAGGGAGGGCGGGACTCAGGAGTGGCAAGATGCCTGTATTATAAAGGAAAAGGTTGTGTAGTAATTAAAAGGGGATACGTTTGTTGAGTATAGCATGGAAAATTTATGGGAGAGTTTTAGTATCGAGAGTCAAAGAATTGACAAGAGAGAAAGAGAGTGGGAGAAGAAAAGGGATATTTTTGAGAGGGTAGATGATGTGTATATCAAGTGTTTTCACTGAGAATGACTGGTAAGAAATTGCGTGAGAAAGATGTAGTTGGGTATGCATGTTTTATGGATTTGGAGAAGGCATATGATAGAGTTTGTAGCTGAGAATGTTGGTGAGGGAATATTCGTCTAAAAGATTGAAGGTAAATCCAATAAAGAGTAAGGTGATGAGGATTGGGAGCTGAGATGAGGTAGAAAAAGGAGAGAAATTTGAAGAGGTACAAGGTCCAAATATCTGGGAATGGAAAAGAGAGGAATCAAGAGGAAATAAGGAATAGAGTGATTGAGAGATTGAGGGAGGTATGGAAGGAGGAGAGAACACCGAAGAATAAAGGTAAGGATGTTTGAGAATGTGTGTCTACCATCTAACTTATGGATGTGAAACATGGATGATAAGTGCTCAGACGAAGAAAATATTAGAATTTTTTGAGATGACGGGATTGAGGGCTATATGTGGATTAAGGAGGGTAGATGGAATCAGAAACTGAAGAATAAGGGAGATGTGTGGCTAGAGTAGGGAAATAGTGGGTAGAGTGGTGAGGGGTGGTATTAAGATGTTTTCTTATAAACACATAACAACCACTCACGGGCAGAGCCCCATTTTGTCATATATATGGAATGAATGAGGATAGGATAGTGAGTAGAGTGATGAAGATTTTTGAGGGAAGAGGTTTGAATGTGGCCAAAGGTATGAGAGTTTCAGAGGACAGAGTGAAATTGAGGGCAGGAAATAGACTGTTGGATATGCATGTGTATGTGTGAGAAAACTGTGGCGGGAACCACCCCACGAGAATGGAAAAGGCAAATAGTATATATATATATATATATATATATATATATATATATATATATATATATATATATATATATATATATATATATATATATATATATATATATATATATATATATATATATATATATATTATATTATATATATATATAATATATATATATATATATATAATATATATATATATATATATATATATATATATATATATATATATATATATATATATATATATATATATATATATATATATATATATATATATATATATATATATATATATATATATATATATATATATATATATATATATATATATATATGTCAGTTTTCATGTGTTGACACTTGACAGTATCTCATAATTATCGAATATTTCTATTCTTTCATAACAGCCAAGTATTAAAGCTATATAGAAGAATAAGCCCATTTTGATAACATTAATTTTTCTGCTCCTTTGAATATTGTGACTCAATGACAATCCGAATTTTAAGTATTAAAATCAGTTACAATTTCTTATACTGTCATCTAATTTTATATGGTTAAATATCTTTCGGGGTTCAAAGTGACACTTTCTAAACGGGATGGGGGATATATATATAATATATATATATATATATATATATATATATATATATATATATATATATATATATATATATATATATATATATATATATATATATATATATATATATATATATATATATTATATGTAAAGGCAAGATTTAGCTATTTCACTTTATTTAACTGGATAACTAAGTTAAAGTTAAACAATTTCTATATATATATATATATATATATATATATATATATATATATATATATATATATATATATATATATATATATATATATATATATATATATATATATATATATATATATATATATATATATATATATATATATATATATATATATATATATATATATATATATATATATATATATATATATATAATTTTCATTACAGATTTAGGGATAAATGGTGATCATTGCAATTTCGCACCTCCAACGTTAGCAAGACCGCGTCCTTTTGTTCATTCTTCATTACAACCTTTCTTAACAGTCAGACCACCTTACCTAAATGGTAGGTAATATATATATATATATATATATATATATATATATATATATATATATATATATATATATATATATATATATATATATATATATATATATATATATATATATATATATATATATATATATATATATATATATATATATATATATATATATATATATATATATAATATATATATAATAATAATAATAATAATACATTTAAAAAAAAATTAATATATATATATATATATATATATATATATATATATATATATATATATATATATATATATATATATATATATATATATATATATATATATATATCCTCCACCTCCACCTTCGCATACACTTCTGCCTCCGTCTCAACCTCCACCTCCACCTCCACATCCACCTCAGCCTTCGTTTCTGCCTCGGTCATCCACCTCCACCTCCAACAAGAACATCTGCGTTTCCCTTTGAGATACGCATATGAGCTTGTAATTATTATTATTATTATTATTATTATTATTATTATTATTATTATTATTATTATCTATTATTATTATTTTTATTATTATTATTATTATTATTATTATTATTATTATTATTATTATTATTATAAAGTAAGCAGGAGAAGAAATTCTTCCTCATAAATTGAAATGAGTCGTAGATGAATATGTTCAAAGTGAGCGAAAAGTTTTTACGTTTAAACGTTTTGTTGTTTCAAATTTCGGATTCGTTCGTTGGAGATTAAAAGATTGTTGTAAATTGACTGTTCAGATTTTAATAAACAATTTTTTAAGAACGAGTAATCTAGAGGGAATTTAAATGAAAACTATTGTCTTTATATATAAGAACCAAATGATGTAAAAACTCGGTTACACTATAGAGGCAATACAAATATATATAATATATATATATATATATATATATATATATATATATATATATATATATATATATATATATATATATATATATATATATATATATATATATATATATATATATATATATATATATATATAATTCATTGACATTAAGAAGGATAGCGCTAATGATTTACCTGACCATTATTTTTTCTTGAGTTTATAAAGTTATGTTATAAAGATTGGTACTATGAGCTATACTTTAAAAAAAATGTATAATAAAAGTAGAAAAACAACAATGCAAAGCGAGAAGCAGAAATAAAGATATTTAGAATCTGTAAACGATGAAAATGTGTGGTTAAGAGAGTCGAGTACAAAAGATGGTGAAAAGTTTGATAAGATAAACAAGAAAATTCTGGAGAGTGGAAGTTACAATGAAGAATTAAAAGTAAACTGTGTTCTATATACGACGAAAGAGAGAAAAATTTTCCAAGGAATTGCTAAAGAATAAAATCAAGAATAAAATTAAAAAGTCAAATGGAAATAAGAGATAATAAAAAGACCATTACATTGGGTGATATATTATTCAGTGGGAATGTTTTGAGAGGGATAAAGTATTAGTTGCTATGGAGAAAAGATAGAATCAATTCTGATTTAGTATCTAAGAAAGACGATATTACACAAGTCATTTATTTGCTTGAAAAATTGAGATCAAATGAAGAAAGAAGAAAGCTTTTAAATCTAACAAACATAAAAGATTTAACAAAAATTAAATACTGGGATTTGAAGGATTGCTCTATATATATATATATATATATATATATATATATATATATATATATATATATATATATATATATATATATATATATATATATATATATATATATATATATATATATATATATA
>SEYY01006024.1:7500-15000 GCA_009176605.1 Armadillidium nasatum | reverse complement strand
TCATTATATATGTTCCCTACATTTCAAAGTATAATTTTTACGGCTTTATACTATATTTTAAAATTTTGTTGAATTATTTTCCATAACATATATATATATATATATATATATATATATATATATATATATATATATATATATATATATATATATATATATATATATATATATATATATATATATATATCACCATTCACTAACTAATTTGTATTAAAGGAGAAGCCTTAATTAATATAAGGAAAATAATAATGATCAATGTAAAAGAACAAACACACAATGCAAATCTATCAGGTAGGCACCGACGCAATCTTGAAAGTGAGATTAAATACTATAGAGATGGATAGGATAACATAATATAAGATATCCTGCAAGTTTCAAAAACTGGATATCTGATATTAAGTTTCTACTATCCGGCAGGATATTTCTTTAAATTTACATTAACTGATAATTTTAAGTAGGATCTCTCTCTCTCTCTCTCTCTCTCTCTCTCTCTCCTCTCTCTCTCTCTCTCTCTCTCTCTCTCTCTCTCTATATATATATATATATATATATATATATATATATATATATATATATATATATATATATATATATATATATATATATATATATATATATAATATGAAAACACCTCGTGAATAAATGAATTTATTTTTTAATATATTGTGGGGACCATCTTCTGCTTTCATAACCTATTGAATTCCTCTAGAAATGGAAAAATATAAATACCGCATGGTGCAAAATAGGAAGTTATAACATTCTTCATGTAAAATTAGACGAAATTCTAGTATGGATACTGATGGTGGATAGCAATCCCGAACCTTATTCTCAAATAATGACAACAGGGGCTCTTTGATTTTAAGGTCTGGTGAACGTGGAGGCATTTGAAGCATGAAACCTTTTCTGCATGTTCATCAAATCAAGACTGGAGTAGATGTATTGCATTATTTGGGGCCTTATTATCTTGATAAATAGAGCCACCACCAAGAAACAATCTCTGCACCATTAGATGAACCTGGTCACACAACATGAGCAACTAATCCCTCTCAGTAACAATATCGTGAATGATGATAATTGGGTGTGCAGAATACTATGGTATGGTAGGCCAAAAGATGACGGAACTTAAATCTATGCTTCACTTGTGGCATAAGACAGTACAGATCATATTCCTGGCATACTTTTCCACACACGTAAACTCGGTCGCAGGTTGGTAACAGTGTGAAGGTCAATTCATCTGACAAAAGAATTGTCTTCCATTGGACGGCGGTCCAATCCTTATGAGTGTTGCTCCCCATTTTCCAATTTCTGACGTTAATATCGTTTGCAGTTGGTTTGGTAATTGCAGCATGCCCATGAATATGCAGCTTTCTGAGTTCACATCTCATTGTTTTTGTGCTAACACGGTTTGCAATTCTGGTATTCAGCGTAGAAGAAACTTTTGCAGCTGTTGTTTGCTTATTTTTTTGCTCACAATCCTTGGCAAAGCTCGTCTGTCTCTGTTACCGAATTTTGACTTAAGTCTACTCTGAAGTTTTTCGAATGAAATTTTTCCGGAAACACAATATGGTCTCATGGCCTTGGATATATATATATATATATATATATATATATATATATATATATATATATATATATATATATATATATATATATATATATATATTATATATATATATATATATATATATATATATATATATATATATATATTATTTTTTAAAAGAAAAACTAAAATTTTATTTCATGCTCATAGTTATGTGAATAATTTAATAAATTTTCTAATGTATATCTATATTTATTCAACATGAATAGCCAAAAATTACAGTTATTTAGAGTAGAGTTAAAAAGATAAAGCATATTAAATATTTTAATAATTTTAAAGTTTTAGTTCGTATAGTAATTTTTTTTCACTGGATATTAAATACAGAGAGAAAGAAAAAAATGCCAAAGAATTCTACATAAAATATAAGGCTAGAAAGAAGAATGTATCACGACAAGCAAGCCTGGTGTTACAGATCTTCATTAGTAATATTCCTGTACGAAGAAAACACTCCTTGTACTTTGAAGGTGTCACTATAATGAATGCGTGTGAACAACTCTCCTGGGTACTTGCAGTTCCAACAGAAAAGAGATAGACCACAAACATGAAGTCATAGAGTCAAGATAGCTGAAGAATAAGGATTAGTATATATAGTCTTCATCATTAGTCTTAACACAGTATATATGATAAAGATAAATTTGTTGACTGAGACCAAAAAGGTTTTTGTTATCAAAACTCGTCGAAAGAGGTGATAAAGCTATAGGTTTCTTTTTTAAACTATTTTTGTTAAATAAAATCTTTAGTTCATAGTTCTTCATTCCTTTATTCCAATATGAAAGATATATGAAAATGATCTTTACAAAATATTATATATAAAACATGATAGAGCAATGAGGTATACTTTTTAAAATAACACAAGCTAATTCTATTTTTTGAAACTGTATAACTGGTGCCTATTACTTTTATATATATTATATATATATTATATATATATATATTATATATATATATATATATATATATATATATATATATATATATATATATATATATATATATATATATATATATATATATATATATATATATATATATATATATATATTCAAAATTTTAAAGTCTGCTATAACCTCTCACAGACTATTTTCGAAATAGAAAATTAATGTCTGCTATTGGACTCGAACCAACAACCTTTAAGATGGTAAGTCTAGCGCGTTAACCACTCTGCTACGACAGTACAAAAGGGAATCGCATTGGAACTTGCTCATGTTTTACATTCATGACGTCAAACCCAAAGGACTACCCCGACTACAACACGAGCAAAGGGCAACGAGGTCAAAGGTCGAGTCCATCACTCGCAGACAGTTATATTCAAGATTTTAAAGTCAGCTATAACCTCTCACAGACTATTTTCCATATAGAAAATTAATGTCTGCTACTGGACTCGAACCAACAACCTTTAAGATGGTACGTCTAGCGCGTTAACCACTCTGCTACGGAAGTACAAAAGGGAATCGCATTGGAACTTGCTCACGTTTTACATTCGTGACGTCTGCGAGCGATGGACTCGACCTTTGACCTCGCTACCCTTTGCTCGTGTTGCAGTCGGGGGAGTCCTTTGGGCTTGACGTCATGAATGTAAAACGTGAGCAAGTTCCAATGCGATTCCCTTTATATATATTATATATTATATATATATATATATATATATATATATATATATATAATATATATATACTATATATAATATATATAATATATATATAATTTATTTAATAATTACAAGTTTGTGATAGGTTACTTTTAGAGTAACAAAAGTCTTGAAATATAGATCATGCAAGTAACAATAGCAGAGACGTTACTTATGATGTTTGACACGATAATACTAATAATAATAATAGTAGCAATTCTTTTTTTTTTTAAAATATAATAATAGTAATAATAATAATAATAATAATAATAATAATAATAATAATAATAATAATAATAATAATATTAATAATAATAATAATAATAATAATAAGAAAAAGAATCAGAGAAATTATAGAAAAGGACGCATATTTTGTTTTAATCCTAGTGAACATTCCGTGGAAAGGATATCTTTGGCCTAATGAGCACGTGATCACAATGTCACTGAGGTTATTTTTTTATAACCAAACGTGTGAGTGGACGACGCGGACTAGTGAGCCTCGCGTTTTAACAAGGATGAGGATGTACCCTTAACGGTTTTGGACTCCCCCCACCCTGAGGATGGAAATATTACGTATTGTTTTTAATCTGGGTAATGGCCCCCACCTTCAGTGGGTAACTCTTGTCACCTGGAAAACATGATGCGTCTCTGTCTGGGTGCCTCTACATAGATTTCACCCATTAGTGAAGGAAAATTGGGTGATGGTGATGGGAAGTGGGGTTGATTTATATTTTTCTGCTATTCATTTATTTTGTTTATTTTTTTGGTTTTATTTATTTTATTCATTTGTAATTAATTTTTAATTTTTAATAATTTATAATAAATTTTAATTTTTTAATTTTTACTTTGTCATTTTTTTAACAATTTTTAATAAATTTTAATTACTTTTTAATATTTTTAATAATTTTTAATAAATTTTTATTTATTTTTTAATTTTTCAATTATTTTTAAGAAATTTTCATTTATTTGACTTTCAAATAATTTTTAATTATTTTTAATGTCGGTAGGATATATATACCCTCGGGGGTAATCTTGAAGGGGTATCACGCACCCTGGAGAGCGGGATACGTCTCATTCTGGGGTTCATCTATATTATATATATATAATATATATATATATATATATATATATATATATATATATATATATATATATATATATATATATATATATATATATATATATATATACCCATAATTGTGGGATGCTGCGAAGGGGAGTGGGATCTGGAGTTTAATTTTCCTACTTTTTCATTTTTTATTTTTATTTAATTTTTAATTATATTTAATTATTCATAAACACTTTTCTTTTATTTTAATTATTTTCAATTATTTTTATTGTGGGATGGTGTATCCCTTACCGAAGACAATTTACCGTGGGTGGCAGGTTATGCCCCTGTTTATGGTTCACCCAGACACAAATATATATATATATATATATAATATATATATATATATATATATATATATATATATATATATATATATATATATATATATATATATATATATAATATATATATATATATATATATATATATTATATATATATTTTTTTTTTTTTTTTTTTTTTTAATTAACTCATTTTTTTTTAACACAAAATACGTAAAGAGTAAAAAGAAAAATAAATGCTGAAAAAGCAAGACCTAAGTACGTTGAGTCTGATATTCTGATAAAAGATTAAGCTCGAGTGAAAAACGGTTTCAAACGCTCAATAATACTTGTCAGTCATTAGGAATAAATGGGTTTGAGAAAGGTTTTAAAAGATAGAATAGTATCTCACTTGTCTTTATAAAGTGGAGTTAGAAGCAAAATATTGGCTAAATAATTCAATTTTAGAGGAGCATGGACCTTATATAATTGCCATATAACAGTTAGAATAAATAGAAAATTTAGTAGTGATGCTCTTTGGTAAAGTACCAGAATGATGTGGAAGAAGAGGAACCCAAAATTTCCGCATTTTTTTTTTTTTTTTTTAAATAAAAAAAATTTGTGATAAAGAATAGATTTTACACGTTTTTTTATCAGAAATAAAGGGAGTATGAATTTCGGAATTTTAAAAATAGCTCTAAAAGATGATTAACATCTTTAAAGTTAGAAAATTAGATTTAAAGTTCTAAAACATGAAAAGTAATATGGACCTTATTAATAATAAATGAGGTTACTAATAATTAATGAGAGTTATCGTACTGAAAATGAAATAATTGTATTGCAGAGCATAATAAAGCTAATGAGAATTATCAAAAGGTCTCCAAAAAATTTAAAAAAATAAAAAAAATAATAAATATTGTAAAAGAAGGAAAATAAATTTAAAGAGATTTGAAAAAAAAAATAATGGTTCCAAAAACAAAGAATTCTGATTAAAATTACCGAAACGAAAAGAAAATAAGGAAATCATCCCAGTAAAGAACTTCTCTTAATTTTCGACGTAGAATAATTTTTGTAGTTGCAATACGTATGGCAATTTTTTTACGAGAAGAAAAGTATGAAAATAATTATAATAATCTTAAAGATTGAATGGTTTCTGATGTATTATTTTTTTAAATTTTGTTTATTATTTAAAAGTTCAAATCTCACGGGAGTTGCTTAATTGAAGGAGTGGAATATTTCTAGGTTCATATAGGATCCGCATGAAGGATCGAACCATCGCTTTCAATCACGTGAATCAATTACTCTGACATGTGTCATGGTAGCGACAAATAAGATAAGAATTAATGTCCTTGAAACTTTGAACAATCCTTTAAGTTTGAACAATATAATGTTCCTCATATTTTTTCCGTCAAATAAAATAGGAAACAATATACTCCGAATGGTATAGCAAATTTTTTCTCTTCTGCCTTAGTATATATATATATATATATATATATATATATATATATATATATATATATATATATATATATATATATATATATATATATATATATATATATATATTATATATATATATATACTTTGCAACCTTTCCCACAATCGTGGGGTGGATGTCTATCGCAGGCCGCATCCATCCAAACATTCACCACTTCACCAATCTTTTCCATTCATTCCTATCTCTGTCAACCGTAAACTCTAGTCCCAATTCAATTAACAGCTCCTTGACGTTACCCATCCAACTTCCCCTCAGTCTCCCCCTATCTTTCACACCCTCCACTTCTGAAAAAAATACCTTTCTAGCCATTCTCTCATCATTCATCCTACAAACATGTCCAAACCATCTCACCATACTTTGTTCAGCTCTCTCAACCAAGCTCCTTCTCCATCCAGACATTTCCTTTATTCTAACACTCCTGACTCTATCTTTTCTACTAACTCCACAAACCACTCTCAGACCTTTCATTTCGAAAACTCCATACTTCACTCCCATACATAACCACCGGTATACAGCATCCCTCAAACATTCTCACCTTCATCTCCCTTGGTAACCTTTCTCCATCCCAAATATCTCTCAAACCACCTAACACCTTCTCCCCTTCTCTTATTCTATGACCAACTTCATCACTCATACTAACATCAGCCTCTCCAAAAATCATCCCCAGATACTTAAATAAAGTGACTATCTCCAATTATATATATATATATATATATATATATATATATATATATAATATATATATATATATATATATATTATATATATATATAACAATCCTTCCTAACCTAACCTAACCGAACTGAACCTAACGCACCCAAAACCTAGCTGAACTTATCATATATATATATATATATATATATATAATATATATATATATATATATATATATATATATATATAATATATATATATATATATATATATATATATATATATATATATATATATATAATAATATATATATAATTCCATAATTCGTTTTTTAAAAACAGAAAATAACGTGAAAAACAAATGAAAAGCAAAAACCATTTATCGAAATGAACAGAAAAACAGAACTGTAATATTTAAAAAGAATCGTAAAACAAAAGCATTTTCATCGCAAACTTAGTAATATAATTTAATATTAAAAACCAACTTTGTAATTAATGTGACCTGGGGATTCTTTTTTAAAATACTCGTTATACGTATATTTGTTATATATATTAAAATGCAGTACTTAATATTATAAAAACTGGTGTTATTTCACTCTCAGAACAACAATAATAATAATAATCATTAAAAGTTAAATAAAGTTTTTCAAAAAAAAAATTTTTTGAGCTTCACTTTTTTCTCGAAAATAATAATAATAAGAAAAAAGTACGGTGAATTTTTTCCCCTAAGAGTCATAATGTGTTTATTG
>SEYY01006024.1:0-2500 GCA_009176605.1 Armadillidium nasatum | reverse complement strand
ATATATAAATATATATAATATATTATATATAATATATATTTAATTTATATATATTTTATATATATATTATTTAATTATTCTATTTTATTATATTAATATTTAATATATTATATATATATATATATATATATATTATATATATATAATATAATATATTATATATATATATATATATATATATATATATTATATATATTATATATTTATTATATATTTATTATAATATATATTATATATTATTTATTATATTATATATATACACTAGGTATACTTATCACTTCAAATGGATGCTCATACCCTCACAAGCATTATTATTGGCATTTCTTCTCTTCTTTCACTCGATAAACTAACTTCTGCGCAGCTACATTACTTTATTTAAAAAATATTTATTATAATTGAAACATCTCAAATAATCACTCTTCCTCTCATCGTTGTCAAGAAGATAGCGGCCTTTGAGGGTGCTGCTGGGATCGCTAAGAAAGTATAAAATTGCCATTTTTCACTGTCTTCTTCCGTATTAATATTTGCAACATTTACGGTCTTTATTGTCATTTCTACTTTGTTGAACTCTATTCCTTTTTATCTAAACATCTCCTTTTCGTTTTAACCGAATCTCTAGTATTTGAATGTTCAAATAACAAACAACCCCTTTTCTGTTCCCACTTGAGGTCTCTATCCTTAGATTTAATTTAATGTGGAGGATTTTTCGGCTCTATAAGCCATTCTGCAAATTAAGTCTATTTGTGCTGTTTATCTATCTACAAATTATATACTGACTATCATAAAGTTTTCAATAATGAAACCTTCAAAATAGAACAAATTCACTATTTTTTTTTTCATTTGAGAAATAACTACTCAAGATGACTTCAATGTTCATTTTCTCCATTGACTTTCCTCAAGTTCCGAGTATGCAATTGGTAAACTTTCATTCAAATTATCTATCCGTGGCAACTTAGAACAGTTAGTGCAGACCTTATTTCGTTTCCCAGACTGTCGTTTAGAAAAACCCAATATACTAGACCTATTGCGCTCACTGTACTACATGTTGGTATGAAATGCTTAATTTTACTAATTTCTCACGTCTGTATTTTTTGGTGCAGCAAACTGGTTAAACTTGCAATCAAATTACTTTGTAACTTTTTTTAGAATGAACATCTTCTCCACTTGATTTAACTTGTAGGAAATATGGAATTATGGAATTCTTATATAGAGCACGATCAAAGGCTGAATATAAAAAAAAGAAACCTAAATCTGTTACTTTTTACAGCAAACGGTAATACATATATGGCAACCTTGAGATTGTAAGTCACTTTCTCTTCAGAGGTATGAGTGTATGGAGCAGGAGACCCCTCCTCTCTCTCAAAAAAAATTAACAAACAGGTCCCCTATACACTCGTATACGCCGGCTTGTCCTGGTACAAGGTCTTCTTTTTTCATTAATTTCTGCAACATTCGGGGTCTCTTGTCTAATTTCTACTTTGTCGAATACCACCTCTTTTATTCTAGACCTCATCTCTTGTTTTAAACTGAAACTCAGGTGTCTGAGTTCTCTGACAGCATACCCTACTGTTTCCTCCTACTGTTTCTATCCTCAATTTCCAACCAAAGGCGGATGTTGGGCAAATGTACGCAACGATGCTGTCTATTCTCGTGTCTCTAATTTGGAGTCTTCTGAATTCTCTACTTTATGGCTTAAACTATCTTGCAACTCTACAACCACATTCATTTGTTCTGTCAACTTATCTACCAACTCTAAAGACTATCAAAAATTCTTCGACTCTTAACTCCATGCAAAATAGAACACATTCTTTCTTCTCCTTTCTCTGAAATCCTCATATTAGGTGATTTCAGCGTTCACCATCGCCAATGGCTTTCATATACTTCTCATGATCCAGCTGGTGAACTCACCTGCCACTTTTCAATCCAGAACAATCTTGAGCAGGTAATGCATTTCCCTACCCGTATCCTTGTCCGTCTTGGTGATGAACCCAACAAAATTGATCTTTTCCTATTTTCTTATCCTTCTCCTCACTCTGTTAAACTCTTTCCTCCTCTGGGTTCATCCGATCACCTTCTTGTCTCTGTATCTTGTTTTGTCTCTTCAAGTCTTACGCAAGACTTTTCTAATTACTCATGGAATGATTACAGTTTCCGTGAGAGAGGTTCCTCGGAGTGTGCAGAGCATATAGCCAAGGTGAATCTATCTGGCATGGAGGCGTACATTCCATATTCTTTCCCTTCTACTAAACCCAACAAATCTTGGTTTAACTCTGCTTATTCTCGTGCTATCCGCCGCCGTAGGGATGCTGCCTTCAGAGTTTACCGTCGTCTTCAAACCCTAGAAGCTCATGCAATTTATATTTCATCCCGGAATCGTGCAAAATATATTCTCAGCATCAGCAAAAACTCAATTCTCAGTCATAAATGTAATAATCTTTCTGGTTCCTCTTCCTCAAGCCTTTTCTATCAGTTTGCAAAAAATATCAACTCTAACTTTGCT
>SEYY01006023.1:0-12500 GCA_009176605.1 Armadillidium nasatum | reverse complement strand
CTTTGTCTCTCTACTTCAACCTTCCCTTCTTGCTGGAAAAGTGCACTCATTCAGCCTGTACCGAAGAATGGGGACCCTTCCCAACCCTCAAATTACCGTCCCATTTCTTTGACCTCCGTTCTTTCTGAAGTTTTCGAATCTATCCTTAACTGGAAGATTTGGAAACATCTCAATTCTTCTAATCTTATCTCTGATCGCCAGTATGCAGTTCGTAAGAAACGCTCTACTGGTGATCTTTTCCTGCTCTCTAACTCTTCTAACCTAACCTAACCTAACCTAACCTAACCTAACCTAACCTAACCTAACCTAACCTAACCTAATCTTGGTCCTCTGCTCTTTAGCATTTCGGTGAATCCTTTGCTGTCACGCTGGACATACCGAAAGCCTTCGATAGAGTCTGGCACAAAGCTTTGATTTCTAAACTTCCCTCTTTCTGTATCGCTCCTTCTTCCTTTGTCCTTCTCTTTAATTTAATTCCGGTCGTTCTATAGCAGATGTTGTAGACGGCCATTTTTTTTCCTTTAAATCTATTAAAGGTGGTAATCCTCAGGGTTCTGTCCTATCCCTAACACTTTTTCTGTTTTTCATTAATGACCTTTCCTCTATTACCTCATCTCCAATCCACTTCTATGCTGATGACTCCCCTCTTCATTACTCCTTCCAGTTTGAGAGACATCCCTTCTAACTGCAGTTGATAGACTCGAGAGCAACTAACGTTTGACCTTTCACGTATTTCAAATTGGACAGAGAAAAAATAGTGTTTTACAATGCCTCAAAAACTCAGTTCCTCCATCTCGTATATATAAAATTTCATCTAAAATAAATTTCCTCTATTTTCATTAAAATACTTTTCATTTCTTATATATATATATATATATATATATATATATATATATATATATATATATATATATATATATATATATATATATATATATATATATATATATATATATATATATATATTATATATATATATATATATATATATATATATATATATATATATATATATATATATATATATATATATATATATATATATATATATATATATATATATATATATATATATATATATATATATATATATATTTATATATATATATATATATATATATATATATATATATATATATATATATATATATATAAACTATGATGTCTTCTTCGAAAGCACACAACTCAAACCTTCATCTGTTCTTTATATTCTCGGCGTATCCTTTTCTCGTGATCTCTCTTGGAAAGATTACATTGCTTCTCTTTCAAAACAAGCTTCTAAGAGGTTTGGTGTCCTTAGACGCCTTCAGAATTACTTCAAGCTACCCAAGTTCCTTGCTATCTATAGGGGAGTTGTTCTCCTCCCCTATATGGAGTATACTTCGCACATCTGGGGTGGTTCCACCCATATAGCTCTCCTTGAGAAAGTGGAGTCTATGGCTTTTCATTTATCAGTTCTCCTGCTCATACTAGCTCTCTCCAATTACTTTCTGCCCGTCGAATAGTTGCGTCACTCTCTCTTTACTATCTCTATTACATACTATTGACTTGCATACATTCAAATACTATGTATCTAGACATGTCGGCTTCCATCGACCAAGATAGGTTTTTTACCAACTCCGGTGGAATATGGTATTCTTCCGGCCTTTGCCCACCATAGGATATATATATATATATATATATATATATATATATATATATATATATATATATATATATAATATATATATTATATATATATATATATATATATATATATATATATATATATATATATATATATATATATATATATATATATATATATATATATATATATATATATATATATATATATATATTATATATATATATATATATATATATATATATATATATATTATAATATATATATATATATATATTATATTATTATATATATATATATATATATATATATATATATTATATATATATATGTTTGTGTGTGTGTGTGTGTGTTTTTGTAATATTTGTGTATTTACAGTATATGTGTTTATATTTGATCCGAAAACACTTCAGTGAATCATATAAAGTTAAAAAGTTTGGTGTTTCATTTGACTTTTCAATGCTTTGCTTCTTGTTGGACGAAAACTTTGCTAAGTCCGAAATAAACTTTAAAATCTTACTTTGCTTTTAAAATTTGAAGAGAAATCTTAAAATATTTTTATTTCAATTAGTATAGAAGACATTTATATTTTTTATTTAATATATATATATATATATATATATATTTATATTTATATATATATATATAATATATATATATATATATATATATATATATATATATATATATATATATATATATATATATATATATATATATATATATATATATATATATATATATATATATATATTATATATATATATATATATATATATATATATATATATATATATATATATATATATATATTATATATATTATATATATATATATATATATATATATATAATATAAAATAATCACCTTCCCCCAGGTAGGACTAAGTCCTGTCAGAGGGATCTTTCGAGGAAGATCCCTGGGTTTCAAGGGCCCACGGCGGATACCGCTGGCTGGGCCAGGCCTATCGCGGATGCCGGAGATTATTCCCATCAGTGGCAAGAGCACTCCACTGATGTACTCGTTTAACGACTGAGTCATTCGAGCTATGCGCAAGGAGAAATCGCTCATTTCCCGCTCCGGCCAGGCCTCGAACCCTGGACTCCGATTCTATCACGAGTGCTCAATCGACTGAGCTACGGAGCCGCTATATATATATATATATATATATATATATATATATATATATATATATATATATATATATATATATATATATATATATATATAATATATATATATATATATATATATATATATATATATATATATATATATATATATATATATATATATATATATATATATATATATATATATATATATATATATATATATATATATATATATATATATATATATATATATATATATATATATATATATATATATATATATATATATATATATATATATATATATATATATATATATATATATATATATATATATATATATATATATATATATATATAATATATATATATATATATATATATATATATATATATATATATATATATATATATTATATATATATATATATATATATATATATATATATATATATATATATATATATATATATATATATATATATATATATATTATATATATATATATATATATATATATATATATTATATATATATATATATATATATATATATATATATATATATATATATATATATATATATATATATATATATATATATATATATATATATATATATATATATATATATATATATATATATATATATATATATATATATATATATATATAATATATATATATATATATATATATATATATATATATATATATATATTATATATATATATATATATATATATATATATATATATATATATATATATATATATATATATATATATATATACTTTCCCTCCTTTAGTATTCTTAAGACGGCACAATTGCCGTTTTACCTTCTTCTAAAGCTGAACTCTTCACTCAAACATTTGCCTCTAATTCTACCTTAGACGATTCCGGAGCTATTCCTCCTCCTTCAGCCCCCTCCATCTCATTTATGCCTAAAATTAGAATTTCTTCTAAAGACGTTATTTCTGCTCTCTCTGAGCTTAATCCTAAGAAGGCGTATGGTCCTGATGGTATTCCTCCTGTGGTTCTCAAAACTTGTGCTTCCGAGCTTGCACCCTGCCTTGGTAAACTATTTCGCCTTTGCCTTTCTACTTCAACCTTCCCTTCTTGCTGGAAACGTGCGCTCAATCAGCCTGTGGCGAAGAAGGGGGATCCCTCTCAGCCCTCCAACTACCGTCCCATTTCTTTGACCTCCGTTCTCTCTAAAGTTTTCGAATCTATCCTTAACAGGAAGATTTGGAAACATTTCAATTCTTCTAATCTTATCTCTGATCGCTAGTATGGCTTTCGTAAGAAACGCTCTACTGGTGATCTCCTTTCCTTGCTCTCTGACTCTTGGTCCTCCGCTCTTCGGCATTTCGGTGAATCCTTTGCTGTCGCGCTAGATATATCGAAAGCCTTCGATAGGGTCTGGCACAAAGCTTTGATTTCAAAACTCCCCTCTTTCGGTATCTATCCTTCCCTCTGTGATCTTCTCTCTAATTTCCTTTCCGGTCGTTCTATAGCAGCTGTTGTAGACGGCCACCGTTCTTCCTTTAAACCTATTAACAGTGGTGTTGTGGCAGTTACAAAAAAAATAACTACAAGATTACTAATTAGGGCTCTCTAAAAAGGACAGTGGACTAAAAAAAAAGCAAAACACAATAATTTATTGTATAAAAAATAAAAAAATAAATGTCGAAATATAAATGAATAATAATCGGACCGATAATATAATAGATGCAATATAAAATATAAATGAACAAAAATAAAAATAATATTAATACATAAAAAAAAAAAAAAAAAAAAAAAAAAAAAAAAAAAAAAAAAAAATAATAATAATAATAATAATATAAAATATAACAAAAAACAATGAAAATAATAAACAAAAAAAAAAACGTTTTTTTTTTAATTTCACAATTACCGTATGGTAATTTTCCCCATACTAAAATAACACTAATACAAGAGTATCCACTTCATATAATAGATAAACAATCGTAATATTTGGCCTTTTTTTCACAGGCCCTTCAACTTGTCTTTTGTCTTTTTATGTTATTAATCCTTAAGGCTATGAGACTTTGTCAAGTTCACTTCTAAAATCTACGATTTGTTCCAATTTCTTCGCAAAGTTGAGAGCTTGTCAATTTTGCTTCAATTTTAATGATGGTTTTATTTACATCTCATAGTACAGCACAGCACTGCATCAAGATAAAAACTGGACCAAAGCGTAACTTCAGTCACACATAACATAACATAGAAGAAAGCGCTGCTTCAAGCAAAAAGAAAAAAAAACAAGCAAAAGCAAAAGCTCAATTCCAGCCACAAAAAAAATAAGGCACAGAAAAAAAAACTGAACGGAATCCCGTCCAGTTTTTCTTTCCCCTCCAACACAGTGCAGCTGAGCTGGAAAGAAAGAAAAACCCTCTTTCTTAACATCATACTAATAATAATAATAATAATAATAATAATAATAATAATAATAATAATAATAATAATAATAATAAATAATACACTTCATTTTAATAATTTCAATAATAATAATGATAATAATAATAATAATAATAATAAATAATAATAATAATAATACACTTCATTTTAATAATTTCAATAATAATAATAATAATAATAAAATAATAACCATCATCATAATCATATAACAAATAATAACAAGGATAATACTGATGTAATGAAAATTAATACCTGTTTAGCCAGCAATTACTACGTCTCCTCAATACTTCCTCAGTCTACTAGAACAAACAAAATCTCAATTATTAACCTAAAAAAAGAAAAAAAAATCATAATAAACCATTTACATACAAAACCACAATCACTCCCTTTCACACAGAGTGGGGAATGCCAGACGACTAAAACAAAAAAAGACAGAATAGAAGGTTATTAAAACTAGAGAAACAGGAGGTGAAAAGATAGATTCCCTAAAACCGCCTGGACACTCACCACTCATGCCTTTCATTCAACAATCATATAAAAATATATATATATATATATATAATGATAAAAAAAATATAAATAATATAAACATATATAAAAATTATAACAATAATAAGAAATATGATACAATATGATACAAACACAAAAAAAAAGAGACCCTCTTCACCTACTGTACCCTCAAGTCTGCCTGCCTCACTGGAAAAGACTGATAGACATACTCACCTAAAAAAACCTAAACACCACAGTGTTCCTCAGGGTTCTGTTCTATCCCCAACACTTTTTCTACTTTTCATTAATGATCTTCTTTCTATTACTTCATCTCCTATCCACTCCTATGCTGATGACTCCACACTTCATTACTCTTTTCAGTTTGAAAGACGTCCATCCCAACAACAGTTGCTAGACTCGAGAAGGGTAGCCTTGGAGCAACTAACCTCTGATCTTTCACGTATTTCCAATTGGGGCAGTGAAAACATGGTTGTTTTCAATGCCTCAAAAACTCAGTTCCTCCATCTCTCCACTCGACACAATCTTCCACACAACTATGATATCTTCTTCGAAAACACACAACTCTAACCTTCATCTGTTCTTAATATTCTCGGCGTTTCTTTTTCTCGTGATCTTTCTTGGAAAGATCACATTACTTCTCTCTCTAAACAAGCTTCTAAGAGGTTGGGTGTTCTGAGGCGCCTTCAGAATTACTTCACGCCACCCCAGTTGCTTACTCTGTATAGGGGTGTTGTTCGTCCCTGTATGGAGTACGCTTCACATATCTGGGGTGGCTCCACTCATACAGTTTTGCTTGAGAAGGGGGAGTCTAGAGCATTTCGTCTCATCAACTCTCCTACTCTTACTAACTCTCTCCAATCTCTTTCTGCCCGTCGAATTGTTGCGTCACTCTCTCTATGCTATCCCAATACAACGGACACTGCTCTTCTGAACTCTCTCGTCGCATACCTCCTCCATTGAGAAGAGCCCGGGCGACTCGACTTTCTACACAGTCTTATCCTTTCTCTGTTCAACTCTCCGACCCCAGACTTAACCGCTATGCTCAATCTTACATGTACTCTACTGGTAAAGTCTTGAACACACTCCCTTTATCAGTTTTTCCAACTTCCTTTGACTTGCATACTTTCAAACGCCGTGTATCTGGACACGTCGGCCAACATCGACTTGAATAGAAATTTTCCAACTCCGGTGGAATTCGGTAGGCCTCCGGCCTTTGCCCACCGGAGGAGATATAATATATATATATATATATATATATATATATATATATATATATATATATATATATATATATATATATATATATTAGAGAGAGAGAGAGAGAGAGAGAGAGAGAGAGAGAGAGAGAGAGAGAGAGAGAGTTCATGTGCTCACAATTCACATTTTATTTTACTTGGACACAGTAAAGGTGAAGGTATGTGAATGGTCATCTCCCTCGAATATTTGCTGCAGTATTGACTTAAAAAAAAGAGAAGAGGCACCAACGTCATGTTCGAAAAATAAAGGTTCATGTGAATTGGAAAGAACAGAACAGTTTACGTGAATTTTAACTTTTGACTCAACCCTATTCAAAAGACGGGCAAAGCCTGAAAGAACAGATATTAGAGCAGTACTCCATGCAAGGGTGGATGAGACCCCCCGTATAAGTGGAGTAACTGCAAAGAAAATAAAATTTCAACAGCTTAAACAGATCTCCCAGCCTCTTTGATACCGCCTTAGCAACCGTTGTGATGTGATATTTCTAAGACATTTTTTTTGTTTATTTAACGGCTAATGATGTTTATATTAGCTACAGGAGAGACGGGAGAACCATCGAGAGTTTGGAAGTGTCTCTGGGAGAGAGATTTCTTTAAGATAAAGTTTTTAAAAAGTTGAATATTACAAGTTTGTGACGACTTCACTGGGAAGATTCTATTAGGATCAGAAAGAATGGAATCGGACAGACAAGAGGCATCTCTAGATGCAAAATGAGGGAGTAGATTTGAAATGATTAGAAGAATGGAGGGCCTAATAATCGTCATATGAATCGATACACTTAGATGACTAGCTGAGAATGGCACTAATAAAAAATAGGAATAGAATAGGAGACAAGGTAGAACCCTAAAGAACACCACTATCAACAACAGCCGAAATGGAACGATTAGTAATAAAGCTTCCCATTTATATTATATATATATATATATATATATTATATATATATATATATATATATATATATATATATATATATATATATATATATATATATATATATATATTATATATATTATATATAATATATATATATAATATATATATATATATTATATTATATATATATATATATATATATATATATATATATATATATATATATATATATATATATATATATAATATATATATATATATATATATATATATATATATATTTCTCGGTTTTATAAAAATTATAAAGAGGTTTAATTATCGTTTTTTATTATTAATTAATTTAATTTTAATTTTAATTTAAAATGAAATTTTCGATCTTCTTTTTCTCTTTATTTATATTCTTCACGAATATTTTGTTTGTTTGTTTGTTCCTTTCTTTCTTTCTTTCTTTCATCGAATTTTTTTTTTTATTTATTTTCATTCTTTAGTAATTGTTTTTATCAAAATTTTTAACTCGCAGAATTTTCAATAGTGAAAATTTGTTTTCATTGCTTGTTCAGTAATAAAATTTGCATATATATATATATATAGTATATATATATATATATATATATATATATATATATATATATATATATATATATATATATATATATATATATATATATATATATATATATATATATATATATATATATATATATATATATATATATATATATATATATATATATATTATATATATATATATATATATATATATATATATATATATATATATATTAGTAATATTATCCACATCCGAGGAGTATCCTCATCCAAATTAGCATCCCCATCCGCATCCTCCTCCGCACTTGCTAAAGTTATACATCAGCATCTGCATCCGCATAAGAGATATATATATATATATATATATATATATATATATATATATAATATATATATATATATATATATATATATATATATATATATATATATATGTATATATATAAAATCAACTCCTGTAGGCAAAGGCCGGAGGCCTATTAGTTTCCACCGGAGTTGGAAAATTTATATGCAGATCATTAGAGGTCGACATGTCCAGACACACGTCGCTTGAAAGTGTAAAACTCAAAAGAAGTTGGTAAAATAGATAAAGGAAGTGTATTTCAAACTTTCCTTGTAGAGTATATGTAAGATTGCGCATTGCAGTTAAGTCTAAGGTCTGAGAGTTGGGCATAGAAAGGATGAGACTGTGTAGAAAGGCTTGTCAGTCGAGCTCTTCTCAGAGGAGGAGATATACGACGAGAGAGTTTAGAATAGCAATGTCAGCTGCAATACCGATAGTATAGAGAGGGTGACGCAACAATTCGACGGACAGAAAGAGAATGGAGAGAGTTAGTAGAAGCGGGAGAGTTGATGAGACGAAAAGCCATTAACCACAGTTTCTCAAGGAGAGCTGTATATTCGGAACCACCCCAGACATATGAAGAATACTACATATAGGAGCGAAGTACACCCCTATAAAGGGCAAGCAACTGAGGTGACGTGAAGAAATTACAAATACGGCTCAAAGCATCCAACCTCTTAGAAGCTTGTTTAGTAAGAGAAGTAATATGATCTTTCCAGGAAAGATAACGAAAAAAAGATGCACCGAGAATATTAAGAACAGATGAAGGTTCGAGAGTTGTTTGCTTTCGAAGAAGGTATCATAGTTGTGTGGAAGATTGTGTCGAGTGGAGAGATGGAGGAAGTGAGTTTTTGAGACGTTTAAAAGAACCATGGTTTCTCTGCCCCAACTAGAAATACGTGAAAGATCAGAGGTTCGTTGCTCCGAAGTTACTCTCCTAAAGTCTAATTAAATTCTGTTTGGAGGGACGTCTTTCAAAGAGAAAGGAGTAAAAAGGGTGGAGTCAACAGCAAAGGAGTGGATAGAGAGAAGGTCATTAATGAAATATATAAAAAGTATTGGGGATAAAACATAACCCTGAGGAACACCACTATTAATAGATTTAAATTAAGAACGGTGGCAGTCTAAAACAGCTTCTATAGAACGGCAGGAAAGGAAATCAGAGAGAAGATCACAGAGAGAAGGATAGATACCGAAAGAAGGAAGTTTAGAAATCAAAACTTTGTACAGATTCTTTCAAAGGCTTTCGATATGTCCAGCGAGACAGTAAAAGATTCAAAGAAATGCTGAAACGCCGAAATGCCGAAATGCCGAAAAGCCGATATATATATATATATATATATATATATATATATATATATATATATATATATATATATATATATATATATATATATATATATATATATATATATAATATATATATATATATATATATATATATATATATATATATATATATATATATATATATATATATATATATATATATATATATATATATATATATATATATATATATATATATATATATATATATATATATATATATATAATATATATATATATATATATATATATATATATATATATATATATATATATATATATATATATATATATATATATATATATTATATATAATAATATAATAATATATAATATAATATATATAATATATATATATATATATAAGCGATGGATAATCAGGCTTCTTAAACTGTGGGTCGCGACCCCCAGGGGGGTCGCGAGACTACTGAAAGGGGGTCGCAAAGATCTGATACTTTTCAATCATTATAAATAAAATTTTAAAATTAGTATACACACTACGTACAAATATAAATACAAATAAAAATCATACAAAATACTATTGTAGTTTTATTATAACTATTTTTTGAAAAAAGTGGAAATGCAAAACTGTTATGTAGGGCCGCCTATAAATGAAAATATGGAAGTAGCATTTAAAATAATAAATACAACGCGCTCCTCGATTTTCAACTGAACGTTCTTCAAGATTGCCAGGAAAGCCACTCAAAGCCACCCAAAGCCGAAGCTACAGCCAGTCTACAGCCACTGGCTGTAGACTGGCTGGCTTGAAGATGCGTTGACTCAAAGATGACGGCTTTTCAGTTGGTGTTTTTAATTATTACGTTAAAGTTCAACTACATTTTGTTTAATTATTTATTATTATTTAACCATCATGGATAAATGGGTAATTAAAATTCCAACTAATAAGTCTGCCACGCCGTCACAACCAAGTTGCAGTGCTTCAAATCCGACTTCTAGCAAAACAAAAAAAAGAAAATATGACGAATCATATTTGCAGTATGGCTTCACATGCTCTTCTCACAACAATGAAGAACAACCAGTGTGCTTAATTTGCAAAGAAGTTTTGGCTGCAGAAAGCATGAAACCGTCAAAACTGCAACGACATTTGAATACTAAACATGCAACGTTATCAAAAAAGCCAATAGAATATTTTGAGCGTCTTTTGCAAACATCAAATAAAGAAAAGAACACTTTGGAGAAGTATGTTACTTTGAATGATAAATATCTATTGGCATCGTATGAAGTTTCGTATTTGATAGCAAAAACGAAAAAGCCTTTTACTATTGGAGAGCAACTTTTACTACCTGCAGCTATAAGAATGTCTGAAATTGTTCATGGAAAACAGTATGCTGCTGAAATTAGTAAAATTCCATTATCAAATGACACTGTGTCCAAAAGAATTTCAGACATTAGCAATGATCAATTTCAACAGCTTCTTATGAGGCTTAAAGACAGCTCAAAGTTTGCAATACAACTGGACGAGTCGACAGACATTTCAAAAATGGCACAGTTGTTACTTTTTGTAAGATATATTTATGAGGGAAGCATTCATGAAGATATACTGTTTTGTCGTCCTCTGGAAGGTCATACTCGTGGAAAAGATATATATAAAAAAGTAAATGAGTTTTTTGAAAAAGAAGGATTAAATTGGAAAAATTGTGTTGGTGTGTGCACAGACGGTGCTGCAGCAATGACCGGACAAGATCTTGGTTTTACAGCATTTGTTAAAGCTGGAAATGATCATATTACATTTACACATTGTATGATTCACCGAGAGGCACTTGTTGTTAAAAAAATTGCACCAGAATTAAACACTGTTTTTTTTGATGCAGTCAAAATCATTAACTTTATTAAAAGTCGAGCACTTAATAGTCGATTGTTTAAAAATTTGTGCATTGATATGGATTCGGATTATACAAGTTTATTGCTACATGCTGAAGTTAGGTGGCTATCAAGAGGTCGAAGTTTGAAACGATTATTAACTTTAAAAGATGAAGTTCTTATATTTCTAACAGAGCAAAATTCTAATTTGGCCGATTATTTTCACGATAATTTATGGCTTCTCAAGCTATGCTATTTGGCAGATATTTTTGATAAAATCAATGATATGAATTTATCAATGCAGGGAGTCTGCGTTAATATGTTTATGTTAAAAAATAAACTTGAGGCCTTTGTTAAAAAAATTCTTATATGGAAGAACAGAGTGGAAAGTGGATCGCTCGAAATGTTTCCATTTACTGACGAGTATATAATTAGTAACAATATTTCAAAAAAAGATACTCCTATAACAAAAATTATAGTTAATCATTTGAAGGATATGGAAGTTTACATGCATAGGTATTTTCCCAATGATATCGATACACAACAATGGATTTGCAATCCATTTTCAATTGAAATGAAAGAAATTAATTTTTTAAACTTAAAAGCACAAGAAGAATTTGCCGATTAACAAGTGATAC
>SEYY01006022.1:15000-25138 GCA_009176605.1 Armadillidium nasatum | reverse complement strand
TAATAAAAAGAATAATAATAAGGATGATAATAATAATAATAATAATAATAATAATAATAATAATAATAATAATAATAATAATAATAATAATAAAATAATAATATTTATTTAAAAGCATATAAAAATGCAACAATTCAACTTTAACACGTTGACTGCCATGCGGGCCGCTTGCGGCCCGCACCTCTTCAAAAAAAAATTTCATCCGATTCTCCTGAAAATTTCAATATAGATAGCTTTTTTCCCGACGAAAAAACTCCATTCCTAACGTTTTTGCGAGGGAGTTAAAGTTTAGAAGTTATTTCGGAAATTTTAGGAATGTTCAAATCTACGGTGAGGCCACATAAAAATTTTTTTTGGTCTGAAATTTGAAGTGTGTGTTCCTAAATCTATTGGCTACAAAATTTTCTGATAGACTTTTGCTGTCAGAAGTATAGAAAAATTGTTATTTGCCCAATACTGACCGACTATCGAAAGTCAAAAATTGTCAAAAAAAAAATTTTACAACTTTTTTTAAAAAAATATTTAAAAAAAAAAAACTACAAAAACTACATATTTCATTTTTGGTAGTTTTATAGATAAATGATGGGGCTACAATATTTTTTTATATATTATTCGATCAAACTTGTTTGTTCTGAGATATAGCTCTTCAAATAAGGTCCATTTTTGTGCCAATTTTCAAAAATTTTAAAAGTTTGAGAGACTATATCTTTCTTCAAACAAATATTATTTTATAATCTTTTAAACGTAAGTTATAGACCTATCCCTCTTCTAAACAATATATAAAAATAAAAAAAATTGTTCGAGGCATTTTTTTTTAAATAATTTTTTTCTCCGGAAAGGTATGATTTTTTTCAAAAAAAAATTTGAGTGTCTATTACTTTTTTTCTAGACGTGATATCAAAAATCTCTTTGTACAGCATCCATATATTGGGGCTAAGATTGTTCAGTTAAAATTTCAGCTTCATGTGGACCAGTGGTTTGACCCCGCAATTCTAATTTTTTTTAACTTTTGACCCCAAATAACTTCTAAACGGTTAATCACTCGTAAAAACGTTAGAAATGGACTATTTCGCCGGGAAAAAAGCTATATATACTGAAAATTTCAGCTCAATCGGTTAAAAAATAAAAAAAAATTCAAAAACGGGCTCAGCCCCATTTTCCGGCAGTCAACGTGTTAAGAAATATTTATTTATTTATAAAAAGGATGTATTTTTTTTAAGGGCTCAAAAGAATTGTTTTATTTACATTTGTAAGTTTTTTGGACTTCACAATAATTTTAATGGATTAATTTTGTATAATTATTTCCAATTTTTAGTTTAAGTTGAAGCCAAATTTGTTGTTCGATTCCTATCATTTGTCATAAAAAGTAAAATGTGGGAATGAAGGGAACAAGATCCTATATATATATATATATATATATATATATATATATATATATATATATATATATATATATATATATATATATATATATATATATATATATATATATATATATATATATATATATATATATATATATATATATATATATATATATATATATATATATATATATATATATATATATATATATATATATATATATATATATATATATATATATATATATATATATATATATATATATATATATATATATATATATATATATATATATATATATATATATATATATATATATATATATATATATATATATATATATATATATATATATATATATATATATATTATTTCATTCCGTAAAAAAGGAACGCTATTTTAAACTTATTTGGCTTCAACTTAACTGAAATAAAAAAATTGAAATTTATTTCAGAAACTTTTTACCCTCTATTTTTAATATTTCCCCTAATATTTTAGGTCTCAGAAAAAAGTGTAAGAACTTTTGCACATGAACCTATAATAATAATAATAATAATAATAATAATAATAATAATAATAATAATAATAATAATAATAATAATAATAATAATAATAAAATTCTACATTAGTATGTTGTGTTCATAAGTGTAAATAAAATATCCATATGAGTTTGCAACGTCAAAATTATAATTTGGATAATTACCTATAATGCTTCAAGAGATTCATTAATATTAACGCAAACACTAATAATAATAATAATTAATAATAATAACAATAATAATAATTAATAATAATAGCAATAATAATAATAATAAATAATAATAATAAGAATAAGAAGAAGAAGAATACAAATAATAATATTAAATAATGATAATAAATAATAAATAATAAAAATGATAATAATAGTTAGAATAATAATAATAATAATAATAATAATAATAATAATAATAATAATAATAATAATAATAATAATAATAATAATAATAATAATAATTTTTAGTATTCTCAAATTGTATTGTACTGGACATTTTCATAAACTGAAGAAAAAGTATTGGCAAAAAGTGGATAAAAAACCATCAAACACATATTCGTCTCCAGGACTAACCGAGGTGAAAGAAAATGTTTAGCTATTATTATTGTTCTTGCTCAATTTTATTTTTAAGCTTTTATTTGTTTTATCATGGTCTGACGTTGCACCTTGTTTATTTTTATTCCAATTTTGATAGAGTACCTTTATAATTACCTTCATTTTTTTTTTTTTTTGTATATTTACAATTATTATTACTATTTTTCATATTTTCCTTTTTCCTTTAATGTTTTTTCTCTTTCATAGCAATTTTACATCCTTCTGCACTTCTCTACCTTCTAGTTTCCGTTGGAATGTGTTTTAATCAGTTCTTTTATTCTGTAGTTTTCTTTCATTATTTATACTTCTTAAAGAATAAAAAAAAACTTTGCGAAAACTAAACATTTAATATTTAGTAATATATACGAGGGAAGTGTCCTAGAAGTAAGTGACTGAATTTTCTCCTATTTCATTTATTTGAACAGTGAAAGCGTAATTGCTTTCAGTGCCTAAAAACCTAAATTTCTTCAGTTTCTTAATATGCAACTACCAATTTTTTTAAACCTTTACAAACACACAACTCAAACCTTTCTATTTCTATTAATATTCTTGGAAACCCCTTTATGCCGCTTTACTTTAGATTTTTTTAAAAATTTATATATATATATATATATATATATATATATATATATATATATATATATATATATATATATATATATATATATATATATATATATATATATATATATATATATATATATATATCATTGCAGGTCATTATGCTGTTCATTATTTTTGGAATTGGAGTCGTGTTGTCTGTAGTGGTGTATTTCACAGAGGTTGTAATCAAGAAATGTTGTTTCAAAAAATAAATTTTTTTTAATCAAAGGAAGACGTATTGTCTGAAAATATAAAACTTTAGGCCTTAGGTTTGCTAGTTTTGCAACAAGTGTACCATTTTATGCTGAAAATATAATACTGGCTTTGAATATTTTAAAAAATTTTAATTAGAATTAATAGCACTAAAATTTTAGATTGCATGCGTTTTCATAATCTGTTGAGTAACTGAAGATTAAAACATTTAAAATCCTTTGATTTAATAATTAATTATCATTGGAATTATTTAATACAAATACCTATTGAATTAAATAACTATCTACGATCTTTTTTCCTTTCAACAATAAGCTAATTAAATTTTAATAAGCTAGTTAACAAATTAGCTAATTATTGAAAGCACAAACTAATCAAAATACGAAATTTTAATAACAATTGTTAAGAATGTTCTAATAAATATCCGTAAAGAAAAGAAACAAGCAATAAATTTACTAAAATTGGTTTTTCATTTTTTTTGTTCGTATAAACAGATAATTTCAAGATGTTCAAGACAGTAAGTAAAATATATTTAAACTGTAATTAATTAATTAAGTACAGAAAATCCTCTACAAACTTTGCAGGACACACGCGAGAGCTAGGGGAAACCTTGATCCCTTAAGCCAGAGAAAAACGGATTTAACCCACTGAATTACCTTATCGGGCATTATAAAAAATGGCGTTCGCATTACTTCCTATTAACATTTTAAATTTTAAATAAAAAAAGAAATTCCATGTGTTTTTAACAGAGCTGCGAACAATGAGACCTTATTTGCAGACTCAAACCCTGGCTCCATTTTTAAAATTACCAGATTAACTCTGGCCTTGGCCCTGGCCCTGGCCCTGGCTCCAGCTCACTCAAGCCGTAGATTCCGTACCATTCATATTTGAAATTAAATCCTGATCTAGAAGTTTATGAATTATGTAAAGAATAAAAATCTCTGTTACTAAGTTTTTTATTTTCATTTACAAATATAAATATTTAAAATATTTTAGTTATTTTTTCCGGCTTTAGAATCGCAGTCCTTTTTCTTAGAACACTTTTTAAGTGGTTATAAATGAAAGTGCTTTAAAAAATGGTTCGAACATGTGAAGGTTAGCTGTCATTTTTTTTTTTTTTTTACTTCGTTGATCAGTTGCAAATACGGAAAATATGTTATCCCATGGAATTGTCAATTGGGGCAAGTGAACTTTGCACACAAAGAACAAACTATAAAATCTGAAAAATTAGGACTCGAACCATCATCTCTTACTTGAGGAAACGTTCAGAAGTGGTTATATGGGTTATATTATAAGTGATTAGATAAGACTTATCGAATTTACTGTTCAAACAACATAAGATGTAAAATAAATCTGGAAATAATGCAGAAAAAAAATTAAAATTTTCAGTTTAATTTCTTTCACATTTTCGAATTTTAATCGCAAACATTAAAAATTATACCATCATAATTAAAATTAATAATCAACTAGTGGTAATAATTTATTTAAAATTCAAAATGTTAATAGGAAGTAATGCGAACGCCAATTTTTACAATTCCCGATAAGGTAACTCAGTGGGTTAAATCAGTTTTTCTCTGACTTAAGAGATCAAGGTTTCCCCTAGCTCTCGCGTGTCCTGCAAATTATACAAATCGAGGTTCGAATCTCCGATCTAGTTACCTGAACAGACTTGAAAATTGTCGTTTGTAGGGGAATTTTTTGTAGTTAATTAATTAATTACTGTTTACGGCAAGGTGTATTATTACGCTAATCTCAATACTCACATATCAATTAAAAACATAGCCAGCAATTACAACATTCCCCGCTATTCCAACACATACAATATCACATTCTTTCTAAATTCCTCCTAAAGACTATCGAGGATTCGAAACCCACCCACAGGTGGTAAAAAATATACTTGATTGGGCTGTGCCGGAACAGGGTTTCCCTATCCAAAACTCTATTAACATAAGTTTGCAAAAAAAAAAATTTTGGAAAGCTCTTTTAGTTATTTAAGGTGAATTTTGTTTTTCGATGTGCTGAATCCAAAAATGACCTTCGTTTTTTTTCATAGGAGATCCCATTTATTAACAAATTTACGCTTATGGATACCATCTGGAATCTCTCTATGCAGCATCCAACAATAATCAGCAATCATTGTACAAGGCTCCATCTTCTCTGGTATCTGGTCTCCATCTCTTTGATGTCCTAGTGAAATTCCTCCCTCACAGCTTTTAAATTTTCAGGAAAGTAATCGATATGGGAAGGGAGGAAATATACTTTTAAGCTCATTAGGCAACCTGAAACTTGAAATGCTCTCAACGTTCGTCCAACGATCTCGTTGTAGCTAGGGACCTTGTTGTCGCCCAAAAACTTCTACACGATATCTTTAAATGCTTCCCAACCTTCTTTCTGAGGATCTATCATGAACTTGATGAACTCAGGGTCTGCTATAAGCATTCTAATGTCCAGTCCGGTGAAAACACCTTCCTTCAATATTGCCTCTGTTAGGCCTGGAAACGTGGAACACAAGTATTTGAAGCATTCTCCATCTTTCGGAAGTGATTTAACGAATTGATTCTTCGATTCTAATTTAATGCTGCGTGTTGGTTGTAAAATTTTATGAGAAGGTACTAAAGTTTCTCGGAGGACATTTTTTTCACCGACTGCAAGCTCCCTTGGCTGCCATGTCTTTTTCGTCCAGTGATTTGTACGGTCTCAAATGTCCCATAGGCATAGGTAATAGGGGTATTTGGCAAATAAAGCTTGTTTCTCAAAAAACATGCACAAGACCTTCAAATCACCACACACTACCTATCCATGGTCTTCATATTTGAATTTCCGAAGAACCATTTCCAGGCTTTCGTAAGGACCCTTCAAGTGTACCAAATGACCTACGGAAATGGAAGCTATGATACCACCGTTATTGAGTAATACGGCTTTTAGGCTTCTTTTCGAAGAATCAGTAAATATAAGCCAATGAAATGAATCATTGAATTTACAATTGACCCATTAAACTTAAAATAAATCAGGATATCTATCAAGGAAAAGTAAGACACGAAATCTTTTTCACGATGTCTCAATCACGAAAATGGCACTCCAGGCAGCAATAAATTCCTGCTTTTAAGTCTTGATCCAAGTAACTCTTCAGCATCTTTGGGAAGATTCATGTTACTTACCAAATTATTAACATCCTTTTGAAGGAAACATTTTGGTATTGTATCATCTTCAAAATCAGAATTGCTTCATCAACTGGTTCAAGTATAACTACTTCTTCAAAGAAGCAAAGTATTTCTTCCAAGGTAGCTGGGGGCTTGTATACTGAAATATTTGAACAGTGGGGGATGAGGTGAATTGCCGATTGAAGATTGGGGCATGAAATGGAATGTTTCCGTTTGGAATTATACCCTTTTACATTGCAAAAGCAAAAGCAACAATCGTAACTATGGCTCTTCTGCTCACGCCATACCATAGGAAACACGCGAGAAACAAGCATAAAATTCAAAACACGTACAACCATGTCAGAGCTTGTTCGCTTGGCTTGCACAATGGTTACTGAGGTTTAAAATGGCTTCCTTCTCTTCCTATATATATATATATATATATATATATATATATATATATATATATATATATATATATATATATATATATATATATATATATATATATATATATATATATATATATATATATATATATATATATATATTTATATATATATCCAGCTTTTGCTTCTCTGAGAATTTACTATAAAATGCTGCCAACTTTGTTATTTTAAACCATGACCACATAATAGAACAAAATGGGATTTTGTTCAGCCCTTAATTTTTCAAATAGATCGACTTTAAATTGTGAAAAGTCATTTTTTTGGTAAGTAATTTTAAAAAAAATACATATTTGAAGATGTGCCACCTCATAAAGTAAGTTTATTTTGATAACTACGGTAGGTAATTAACCGAAAAAGTAGGTTGACCATTTCGTTTACTGTATTTACGATTGAAAGTAAATTATGAAAACAATTATTGCACTTTTTGTTGCTCGAAACAGTGAAACACAAAATAATATAATTTTCTACACAATAGTAATTTCAGTCACCTAAAACCATAGGCTTTAAGAGAACACTGCATAGATTTCGGTCCATTATGCAAAGAATGGTATTGAAGGTTTGATGTCATTACAACAGAGGAAGATTACATTTTTTATATAAATAAAAAATAAATAGGATGAAGGTTTTTTTTAATTTTTATGTAGTTAATTAATTAATTACAGTTTAAATATATATTACTTACTGTCTTGAACATCTTGAAATTATCTGTTTATACGAACAAAAAAAATGAAAAACCAATTTTAGTAAATTTATTGCTTGTTTCTTTTCTTTACGGATATTTATTAGAACATTCTTAACAATTGTTATTAAAATTTCGTATTTTGATTAGTTTGTGCTTTCAATAATTAGCTAATTTGTTAACTAGCTTATTAAAATTTAATTAGCTTATTGTTGAAAGGGAAAACGAGCGTAGATAGTTATTTAATTCAATAGGTATTTGTATTAAATAATTCTAATGATATTTAATTATTAAATCAAAGGATTTTAAAAGTTTTATTCTTCAGTTACTCAACAGATTATGAAAACGCATGCAATCTAAAATTTTAGTGCTATTAATTCTAATTAAAATTTTTTAAAATATTCAAAGCCAGTATTATATTTTCAGCATAAAATGGTACACTTGTTGCAAAACTAGCAAACCTAAGGCCTAAAGTTTTATATTTTCAGACAATACGTCTTCCTTTGATTAAAAAAAATTTATTTTTTGAAACAACATTTCTTGATTACAACCTCTGTGAAATACACCACTACAGACAACACGACTCCAATTCCAAAAATAATGAACAGCATAATGACCTGCAATGTATATATATATATATATATATATATATATATATATATATATATATATATATATATATATATATATATATATATATATATATATTATTTCCTATATAGAAATAGTCTGTGAGAGGTTATAGCAGACTTTTAAATGTGTTTATGTTTAGACCAAGAATGCTAGTGTTATTTACAGGTGAGACGGGAGACCCATCGAGGAGGATAGGAAAGTTTGAAGGTGTTTTTGAGAGGGAGATGTGAAGTAGTTGAGTTTTTAAAGAGTTGAATTTCACAAGGCTGCTATGACCCCATCGAGAAGTCCCATCCAGATCGGTAAGAATAGCATCGGAAAGTTGAAGACGAGAAGAAACTCTAGAAGAAAATGCGAAGAAAATGAGTAGAAGAATGTAGAGTTGAGTCGTCAGCATAAGAGTGAACAGAGTTAGAAGTGCAGTTGAGAAGATCATCAGTGAAAAGTAAGAATAAAGTTGGAGATAAAACTGAACCTTGAGGAACACCAAAGTTGACAGAAAAAGAGGAAGAGTTCGCTCCATCTACAAGTGTCGAAATGGAACGATCTGAGAGAAAACTAGACAAGAGTAAGCTAAGAGAAGGAGGAAACCCAAAGGATGGGAGCTTGGAGAGCTTGGATATGTCAAGCGCCACCACACAAGACTCCCCGAAATCCCTAAGGGCAGGAGACCATAGATCATAGGAAAGCATGTCACCAGTTGAACTCGAACGTCGAAAGCTATACTGGTGATCTGAAAGAAGAGAATGAGATTCCAAATGATCCAGGAAATAAGAGTTGAGGAGAGGTTCAAAATTTTTAGACAGAACACAAGTGAGAGCTGTAGGTCGATAGTTAGAAAGGTCAGAGCGGCTACCTTTTTTCGGGATCATGCGCTTCCAGAATAGAGGAAAAGTATTAGTATTAAGGCATAGAGAGTAGAGCTGAACGAGGACAGGCGCTAACTTGGAAGCACACTCCCTCAGAACACGACGGGGGATTCCATCCGGGCCACTAGCCTTCCTGACGTTCATAGATTTCAGGATCCCATGCACCCGATCATGAGTAATTACAGGTAGAGACATGAGATACATGAGAGGAGAAGCAATAGGGGGAGGGATGCCAGAATCGAGCAGGGTGGAATTAGAGGAGAAAAGGAGACCGAAGAGATTAATATTAGCTACAGAACCATCAGAGCTAATAAGACTAGGAAAGGGATATTTACCGAAGTTATTAGAGATATTTTTGACAAGAGGCCAAAAAAATTTTTCAGTAGGAGAGCCATATACATAGGGTCTATTATGAAAGTAATGCGCATTTTGCTGGTAAAAATATATTTCTTGATCCTACAGGTACAAATGCTTAAAATTCTTCGAAATACTCTCCCCCAGCAACAATACACTTGCAGAGACGTGTCTGCCATGCCTGGAAGGCACGCTGAAACTCCTCGACGGGAATGCCTCTTAGGAACGTTGTGACATGTTTTTGGATGTTTTCCACAGATTCCCAATGCTTTTCTTTCAGCTCTCTCTTCAGTCGTGGAAGCAAAAAAAAAGTCGCACGGAGCCAAGTCGGGACTGTAAGGGGGCTGGGTGACCACCGGGGTGTTGCTCCGAGCCAGGAAATTGCTAACAATGAATGCCGTGTGACTGGGTTCATTGTCATGGTGGAGCTTGACCGTGTCTTTGATGTCAGCCCTCAAGCGCGCGACCAGGCGTTTCAATCTCTTGAGCACCTGCAGCTAAAAGGCTGAATTAAAGGTTTGTCCCTGGGGTACAACTCAAAATGGACGATTCCTTGGACGTTAAAAAAGACAATGAGCATCGTTTTGATGCGAGACTTGCTCATTCGCGCTTTCTTGGGGAGGGGGGATGATTTTGTGTGCTACTCACTGATCTGCCTTTTCGATTATGGGTCGTACTCGAACATCCAGGATTCATCTCCGGTTACGACA
>SEYY01006022.1:0-5000 GCA_009176605.1 Armadillidium nasatum | reverse complement strand
CCTCCAACCCCCTCTAACTCAATTATGCCTAAAATTAGAATTTCTTCTAAGGATGTCATTTCTGCTCTCTCTGAGCTTAATACTAAGAAGGCGTATGGTCCCGATGGTATTCCTCCTGTGGTTCGCAAAACGTGTGCTTCCGAGCTTGCACCCTGCCTTGGTAAACTATTTCGTCTTTGTCTCTCCACTTCAACCTACCCTTTTTGCTGGAAACGAGAGCTCATTCAGCCTGTGCCGAAGAAGGGGGACCCCTCTCAACCCTCTAACTACCGTCCTATTTCTTTGACCTCTGTTCTCTCTAAAGTTTTCGAATCTATCCTTAACAGGAAGATTTGGAAACATCTCAATTCTTCAAATCTTATCTCAGATCGCCAGTATGGCTTCGTAAGAAACGCTCTACTGGTGATCTTCTTTCTCTTCTCTCTGACTCTTGGTGCTCCACTCTTCGGCATTTCGTTGAATCTTTTGCTGTGGCGCTGGACATATCGAAAGCTTTCGATAGAGTCTGGCACAAAGCTTTGATTTCTAAACTTCCCTCTTTCGGTATCTATCCTTTTCTCTGTGATCTTCCCTCTAATTTCCTTTCCGGTCGTTCTATAGCAGCTGTTGTAGACTGCCACCGTTCTTCCTTTAAATCAATTAATAGTGGTATTCCTCAGGGTTCTGTCCCATCCCCAACACTTTTTCTACTTTTCATAAATGACCTTCTCTCTATTACCTCATCTCCTATCCACTTCTATGCTGATGACTCCACCCTTCATTATTCCTTCCAGTTTGAAAAACGTCCCACTCAACAGCAGTTGATAGACTCGAGAAGGGTAGCCTTGGAGCAACTAACCTCTGATCTTTCACGTATTTCAAATTGGGGCAAAGAAAACATGGTTGTTTTCAATGCCCCAAAAACTCAATTCCTTCATCTCTCCACTCGACACAATCTTCCACACAACTATGATATCTTCTTCGAAAACACACAACTCAAGCCTTCATCTGTTCTTAATATTCTTGGTGTTTCTTTTTCTCGTGATCTTTCTTGGAAAGATCACATTACTTCTCTTTCTAAACAAGCTTCTAAGAGGTTGGGTGTTCTGAAGCGCCTTTGAATTACTTCACGCCACCCCAGTTGCTTGCTCTGTATAGGGGTGTTGTTTGACCCTGTATGGAGTATGCTTCGCACATCTGAGGTGGTTCCACACATACAGCTCTTCTAGAGAAGGTGAAGTCTAGGGCTTTTCATCTCATCAACTCTACTGCTCTTACTAACTCTCTTCAATCTCTTTCTGCCCGTCGAATTGTTGCGTCACTCTCTCTATACTATCGCTATTACAACAGACACTGCTCTTCTGAACTCTCTCGTCGCATACCTCCTCCATTGAGAAGAGCTCGTGCGACACGTCTTTCTACACAGTCTCATCCTTTCTCTTTCCAACTCTCCGACCCCAGACTTAACCGCTATGCTCAATCTTACATATCCTCTACTGGTAAAGTCTAGAACTCAATCCCTTTATCTGTTTTCACAACTTCCTTTGACTTGCATACTTTCAATTTAAATATACACATGTTGGCCTCCTTCGATCTTGATGTGACTTTCCCAACTCCGGTGGAATTTGGTGGGCCTCTGGCCCTTGCCCACTGGAGGAGATATAATATATATATATATATATATATATATATATATATATATATATATATATATATATATATATATATATATATATATTAGGAGTGAGCCGGATATCTAGAAAAAATAAAATTCTTAATTATTGAGCAAATTTTTAAAATTATTAGAGAATCCAAAATCTTTGCATACTATTTTTCATTTACTTTGTTTATTCCATCTCAATTATATAGGACAGCACTGAAATATATTCTGCTATTCATGCTGAATAAATCCAGATATGCATTCAAAAATTAATTAATTTAAATACATTACAAGCATGAAACTAATTTTTTTCACAGATATTATTATTATTAATTATTATTATATAATATATATATATATATATATATATATATATATATATATATATATATATATATATATATATATATATATATATATATATATATATAATATATATATATATATATATATATATAATATATATATATATTATATATATATATATATATATATATAATATATATATATATATATATATATATATATATATATATATATATATATATATATATATATATATATATATATATATATATAGGTTCAAGCTCAATTGAAGCAACTTTTTTCAGCGGTTGAAAAAAAACGTAAGAATTTAGTGTAAACTTAAAATGATTTCGGGTAAAAATAAGTAATAAATTGAAAATTAGTGAATTCTAATAATTCAATTTTTTTAATTTTTTTTTTTTTAATTAGTATAAATATATATGTATATATATTATATATATATATATATATATATATATATTAATATATATATATATATATATATATATATATATATATATATATATATATATATATATATATATATATATTTATATATATATATAATCATAAAAATAAACTAAATTAAAAATTAGCGATATCCTTTAACATCGTTATGAAAAAATTTCCTTATTATTCAATTACAACATGTATACTTTTACAACTAACTAACCTAATCTAACCTAACATACCTAACGTAACCTAACCTACCTAACTTAACGTAACCTAACCTACCTAACTTAACGTAACCTAACCTACCTAACATAACATAACCTAACCTAACCTACATAACCTAACCTAACCTACCTAACCTAACGTAATCTTTTCAACTCTCTCTCTCTCTATATATATATATATATATATATATATATATATATATATATATATATATATATATATATATATATATATATATATATATATATTATATATATATATATATATATATATATATATATATATATATATATATATATATATATATATATATATATATATATATATATATATATATATATATATATATATATATATATATATATATATATATATATATATATATATATATATATATATATAATATATATATAAAATAATAGAACTAAAATTAAAAATAAAAACACATCTTATTTTATACATTTTAAACTTCACTATATATAATATATATATATATATATATATATATATATATATATATATATATATATATATATATATATATATATATATATATATATATATATATATATATATTATATATATATATTTATATATATATATATATATTACATTATAATATATTAAAAAAGTTTTAAGGTAATTTAATTTTTTTTTTAAATATATTGAAAATTGTTAGGGTTTTTTACAGTCTTGAGAGAGAGTTGCTTCAATTGAGCTTGTGCCTATATATATATATATATATATATATATATATATATATATATATATATATATATATATATATAATATATATATATATATATATATATATATATATATATATAGCGACCAGATTTCCAACTATTCCCCATATTGGTAGGCCTCCGGCATTTGCCCACCAGAGGAGAAGAGGGAGATATATATATATATATATATATATATATATATATATATATATATAATATATATATATATATATATATATATATATATATATATATATATATATATATATAATATATAATATATATATATATATATATTATATATATTATTATATATATATATATATATATATATATATATATATATATATATATATATATATATATATATATATATATTATATATATATATATATATATATATATATAAATATATATATATATATATATATATATATATATATATATATATATATATATATATATATATATATATATATATATATATATTATAAGTAGTTTCGTAAATTGAACACATTCGCAAACTTAATATTAGGAGTCAAATAAATAAATTAATATTAAGAAATCGAATTACAATTGTATATATATTTATAGCAGTATTTTTAGTTTTTAAGCTTCACCTTTATATTTTTATTCATTTATTATTACTATTTTATAGGAAAAAGACGTAATATTTCAATGTATTTTATTATTATATTTTGGTTAAATAAAATCATTTATTCATATAATTTTGTGATATAAAATTAATTTTAAATTAGTTTCCCATTGTTTATGGAAATTATTATATTATTTATTATATGTTTTATAAAATTATTTAGTTTTGTCTATTAGAATTAAGGTTGTAAATTATTTGAAGAACGAATCTACTACAAAATTTAAGAACTCAAGAAGTAGTGATATATAACCCAAGATTTACAAGAAATCAACTAAAATTAGAGAGTGAATTGGCTCTCTAAAAAAGAGAAAGTTTGTTTCTCTTTCCCTCCTGGGTTAGCCTACACAAATGATTGGATTGGATCATTTGACAGTTACTTTGAACTGTCATCCCTAGGCAATAATATAGTACATTGACTATGGAGGAGAAGGTATACAAAAGAGTTGAGACTCTTGGACAGGAGATTGACTTGTCCTATACCTTTTAGGGAATGTAGTTTGCATATTCCGGCCTCTCTTAGAGAAAGACAGTTCTCTAAGATTATAGAAAGTTTGGTTCTATAAATTTAAAACTTATACCCGTGAGAGGATTATAATACATTAACCTTTGACATGTTTATTTGTTTAAGGTAATGTTGTTAAATTTAATCAAGCTTTAAGATCGCTCTTTGGCACGCTTACCAATGTTTATATATATTGTAAATATCATATAAATTGTATAATAAATCTATGAAACGAAAGACTCTTTTATTGAGTTCACCAAGATCTGGAATTTGTTTATCTCACTTTCTTTTTATTCTGTAATTAGATTCTAGGCTCTTAACATTTAATACTAATCTACAACAGGGTCCAGGACCTAACTTTACATTGGTGGCAGCGGTGGGATTTAATTACTCTAAATTAAAATTTAAAGGAAGGTCTCATTTGATTACCCAAACTTTGCACTGAATGGCAGATACACGTCCTAACTTAACATTGAATAGTATCAGAGGAGA
>SEYY01006021.1:12500-22386 GCA_009176605.1 Armadillidium nasatum | reverse complement strand
TTTCAATTATTTTAATACATTTAAATATTTTGTGAAAAGGAAAAATTAAATTGTCTTTTCTTAATTCTTTATTCAAGTGTGTAATACATGCAGTTTTAACATATATAATATAGTATATAATTATAGTTTAATTACACTACACTTGTTGTGATGTCAGTACGATTCAGACACACCAAATTTTATTTGACTAGTTCTTTGATATCTATAAGATCATATCTGGGGCTTTGAACAATTGGGACACCCTATAGTATCCTCAAAACACTGATTTTAATATTTGAATATGTGAGAATATAACAGCATGCAAAATTTTACTAGTTTAAATTTAGTTTTAAAATTGCAGTATAGAAACAATTTTTTCTCCAATTTGTGTGGTAATTCGATTTCATCTTGTAGAGTATATTTGGCAGCTACAACTAAACCCCCTCCTTAAGTAGGATTTTACACATGAGTGATGGTGATATGTTTCAAAAAAATTAAGATAAATAAAAACAGCCTTTCACTCATACAGATCTCCTGGAAAAGGTGGAGTCTAGAGCTTTTCGCCTTATCAACTCTCCTGCTCTCACTAATTCTCTCCAATCTATTTCTGCACGTCGAAATATTGCGTCACTCTCTCTTTACTATCGCTATTACAATGGACACTGCTCTTCTGAACTCTCTCGTCGCATGCTTCATCCATTGAGAAGGTTCATGCGACTCGTCTTTCTACAAAGTCTCATCCTTTCTCTGTCCAACTCTCTGACCTCAGACTTAACCGCTATGCTCAATCTTGCATGTACTCATTTTAAAGTCTGGAACACACTTCCTTCATCTATTTTCCCAACTTCCTACGACTTAGGCACCTTCAAACGCTGTGTATCAGGTCATGTCGGCTTTTAATTTGACCATGTTCCCGACTTTCCGTCTAACTCTGGTGGAATATTGGTAGACCTCTGGCCTTTGCCCACCAGAGGTGAAATAAAAAAAAAAAAAAAAAATATATATATATATATATATATATATATATATATATATATATATATATATATATATATATATATATATATATATATATATATATATATAGGCACAAGCTCAAATGGGGGAACTGTCTCTGAAAAAAAAAATGGAAAATACCCCAAATCGTAGAAAAGGAAAAGTAGTCGACAATATCATCATCACTTACGGGTCGGAGGGTACGGGGGGCTTTGCCCTCCTTTAGATATATGCTGGGTATAACACCCAATTTAAGTTTTTTAGTTCATCAATTGTCGTAAAAAAACTTTTTTTTAAACATCTTACTTTGAACCACAGTAAAAATTTTGTTGATCATCAAACTGGACCTTACACCCAAAATATAGAGGCTACATGGATTGTACTTAAATATTATATATATATATATATATATATATATATATATATATATATATATATATATATATATATATATATATATATATATATATATATATATATATATATATATATATATATATATATATATATATATATATATATATATATATATATATATATATATATATATATATATATATATATATATATATATATATATATTTATATATATATATATATTATATAATATATATATATATATATATATATTATATATATATATATATATATATATATATATATATATATATATATATATATATATATATATATATATATATATATATATATATATATATATATATATATATATATATATATATTTGGGGAAATTTTTACCACCCAAAACAGAAGTACCCAATAGTTTGTAAAATATACGTATAATTCCATGTTTTAGTGGCAATATCTTAGTAACCTTTTAAAATTATGAAAAACTAATTACATATTTAGAATCAGGACAAAATTTGCTATGACAATACACCAACATGTTAAAAAATTTTTTTTAAAAAAAATCTCTTTTTGTGTGCCTCATTTACCGATAAATTCAAGGTCATTTGACAAGTGTCATTTTAAACAGCAATGCTACAGGAACCGTATGGAATTATGAAAAGCCTATTACATATTTGGAATCAGAAAGGATTTTTCTAATATACAATTGAAAGGAAACAGAGTAAAGTTTTTCACCCCCCTGAAAAATGAAGAGATGAGTTCATGGAGGGATCTCTTAACAGTATATGCAGGTGGATTAGAAGTTAGGAAAAGATCAAGAGAGTAAAGTTTATCTCCAAGAATATAATTTATACGGTTAGGAGACTACATCAGTTGTTCAAATTCATTGTTTTTTGAAAAAAGAGCAAAGAGAGTTTACCAGATGGATCAGTTGGTTAACTCTTACTGCACTCTCTCTCTCTCTCTCTCTCTCTCTCTCTCTATATATATATATATATATATATATATATATATATATATATATATATATATATATATATATATATATATATATATATATATATATATATATATATATATATATATATATATATATATATATATATATGGTCAGACTTCGGTTTGAGCCAGCAACATATTTACAAAACTACTTAACCTACGTAAAAAAGAATTACATTTTTAGAATCCTTGTCGAATTTCAGTTAGGAAAAGTGTAAAATGTTTGAAAATAAATTTAAAAAAAAAAATGGTTTTGTACGACAACTGATGACGTAACAAACTTAAATTATGTGTTATACCGAACATTTATCTACGGGGGGCTACGTTTGTCTACATTTGTCTACGAGAATTGAGCGGGCTCTGCCCCCCGTACCCCTTGTACCCCCCGACAAGTGAGGGATGATGATACTGTAAACAAGTTGTCCTGTCGACGATTTGGGGTATTTCCCATTTTTCCCAATTTCGAAAAAATTGAAAAAAACGGACATTGCCAGACGTACGATTCTCGCGAGAATTAAAAATAAGTAAACTTTACTTATATTAACTTTATTATTATAAGAATTTATTTTTTATTCCCAATGTTTCCTACCTGAAATTCGACAAGGATTCTAAAAATGTAATTCTTTTTTACGTAGGTTCAGTAGTTTTTAAAATATGTTGCTAGCTCAATCCGAAGTCTGGCCATATATATATATATATATATATATATATATATATATATATATATATATATATATATATATATATATATATATATATATATATATATATATATATATATATATATATATATATATATATATATATATATATATATATATATATATATATATATATATATATATATATATATATATATATATATATATATATATATATATATATATATATATATATATATATATATATATATATATATATATATATATATATATATATATATATATATATATATATATATATATATATATATATATATATATATATATATATATATATATATATATATATATATATATATATATATATATATATATATATATATATATATATATATAACCCCATCTAAAACCATTAAATAAAACAAAACAATATTTTCTATTCTGGTTTAAATTAATTACAATTCTAAGTTACCTGATCATTTCGTAAATAATTTTGTTATGGTAAATTTATTTCCAATATTAATGAAATGTTAGATCAAATATTATAATAAGAAGTGTAAAAGGATGTTTTCGTTCTACTAGAATTTCAATTTTTACTGTATCTTTATATAAATCATATATTCCACATTAAAAGAAAATAATAAATTGGGCGGAGTTTAACTAAATTTAACTAAATTCTCATTAGTTAATCTTTAAATGATAAATCCATCACCGCCATTTTTTTTAAATGAATATGTGTATCAATAATGAAGGACGAGCTCCTGTGGACGACTGTTCATTCATAAACACAATTCAGACCTTAACAATAACCCTACGACCTGCCCTCTCCATCTTATACAAAATTAACTAACCCCATAAATTGTATTTAATCATGCCCTCTCTTACTTGCTCCAGTTTAGTTATAGAAGGATTATTCACTTCATATTTTAAAATAATTACTCCTTCATATATCTTAGTCATCAGAACGGGAAAATCCTGCCTTCATACTGTTTTGCAAAGATATTTTTGTGTCTCCTTTCTTAGTTTAAGAGTCTGTGGATGCTTTCGTATTTATATACTTGTTTATCCCTTCTCCTACAACCAATTATTCCAATTATTTGCTACTTTGTGTTTTCTGTGCTTTTTCTTCATAAAAGTTCAAATATTTGTTGGTGTTGCTTTGTATGCTTATTATGTGAGCTTTATTATTTCTAATCAATCTTTATTATCTGTTTTTATTTAATTTTTTTTCTAGATGTTCATTTTATTTAATGTTTGTATTGTTTCCTATTGAATTAAATAATTTACTTTTAACGACTGAATTGATGATTCTTCAGTATTAGGTTATGCATAAATACTCTTTACTCTCCGTATAGTTTCTTTTCTTATTTTCATATTTACCTGTACTTATGTGCCTATTCAATGGCAATTGATGAAATTTTATCCTCATATATTATTGTACTGTCATCATCTTCTCGGCTAATCAAGTGAATCCATCATCTTTTCAACCAATCAGATGAAAAGCAAATGTAAATAATTACCATAGAAGCTTGCTTGAATCTATGTATTAGTTGATCAAAAAAATTTCATCTGCATATTTCTATATTTAAATATGTGTTCTTTGCTTATGCTAATGCGCAAAAACAGGTATTTGAAGAAATATAATAGGGCATGCTATGAAAAATAATGTTAGGAGAAATATAATTACGATAATTTATCTTAGGCATATAAAGTCCTTACACATCCTTAATCTCTGTACATAGCAAAATAACAACCATCTCGGCAAAAAATCAGTCTGAACATCCAAAGTATCATATATGAAAGTTAGAAAATAGTTACAATATGTATGAATAATAAATATATGTATATGTAAATTAGATTTCAGGTAAAAAAATTAAGTTATTATTCGTGCTGGGGTTATGAATGATGAAGAAAAATAAGACGTATACACCTTGATGCTCAACTCAACGCTCAGTGTTAATGATAAGTTGTGTATAAGCAGTTAGTTCCTTATAAAATGTGTTAGAGAAATTAGTGGTTGAATTTGTTCATATGTTAAAAGTTAGACAATGTATGATGTAATAAGGTGTTTTGAAGATCAAATGACATAAATGCATACAAGGTCATACAAATTATGTGTTATGTTAGAGGGAATGCGGTGTGACTTTTTATCATACTTAAGAGTAAAAGTTAGAGGATGTGAGGAGGATTAAGGGATATATTGAAGAACATGAGTAGAAAATGTAAGTAAAAATTCTGAAAATAATATGCTGAAGATATTTCGACTTGCCTTTGATCATGCTTAAATGCTGAATATAGAATTAAAATAGAGATAAATGTTATCGAACATAAGTTTGAGGTATGAAATGAATACGTTAGAGAGATGTATGCTTGTCTTAGATCTTGCCTTAGTGAAAAATAGGATTAAATAGCGAGATTTAAATAATTTATTGATGAGGAGTAGGGTGTGAGTTGTATATAAAGATTCAATAAATTATGAATTAGAGGTAAATAGGTATTTCTTTAATCATGTCTTTATGATAAAAATTTACTGAGCTGGGTTAAATTAAGATATATGTTGAAAGATTTAGATAAGAAATGTATGAAAGGCTATATAAATTACATGTTAGAGAGATGATGAAATGTGTTTGGCCCTGTCAAAATGTTAAAGTATATGGAGATTAAGATTTATGTTGGGAGGATTAGGGTATGAAATGTATGTCAATATCTAATAATTGTGTGTTGAAGAGATGTTAACATATCTTTGCTCATGTTTTAATGATAAAATGTTTAGTAAGCTATGGTGAAATCAGATATATTTTGAAGGATTTAGCTAAGAAATGTAGTAAAAGATCTAAAAACTAGATGCTAAAGAGATGATGACTTGTATTCGACCACGTCTAAATGATAAAAGTCATTTAGTATATGGAGATTGTTGGAGGGATTAGGATTTGAATTATATGTCAGGTTCTATAAATTATGTGTTAAAGAGATGTCCGTATACCTTTAATAATATCTTTGAAAAAAATTTAAGTTAAATACAGAGAAATAAGTAAAATGTTTGTGAGTTTATGTTTAATATTAATGTAAAGTTCTGTCATTTGTATGCAAGATAGATGATAGCAAGACTTTGTTCATACCTTAGAGATAAATTTAAATTAACCGTGAAGAATCAAATTAAATGTTTAGCAGTTTTGAGGTGAATATTGAGTGAAATGTTCTATAACTTGAGTTCTAGATAGATACGAGAATGACTTTGCTTATGCATTAAATACAAAAGGTAGGTTTAATACAGGGAAATATGGTGTATGTTGATGAGGTTAGAGAGAAAATATATGTAGGTACTATAAAATATAAGTTAAAGAGATGACTGTATGTCCTTGGTCATGCTTTAATGATGGTGAATTAAGAAATACGTTGAAAGATTTAGATAAGAAATGCATGTAATGTCCTATATTGTATGCTGGAGCGAAGATAACATGTTTTTGGTTATATCGAAGTGTTATAATCAGGTTATATATATAGTGATTCAGATTTAGGTTGAAGGGAATAGGGTATGTAATATGTGCAAGAGAGATATTGGCATGTCTTTGATTATGCTTAATGAGGGCTCCAAACGGATGTTCTTCCTTTTTGTGAGTGAAAAATCTTAGCAATCTTTTTTTCAGCAGTTTTATAGCAAAATTTATGCCGATTCTAAATCATTAATTTTTTTTAACACTTGAAAGTGGTTCTTGAGAAAAAAAGACTTTTTAAGTAACACATGACGAATGACCTTGAAAAAGTGCAATGTGAGCATGCCATAAATTTTTTTCGTGTTTACAAAATATTATGAAGTATTCTTATACCATATTTTCTTCTGATTCCACATATGTAATTAGTTTTTCATTATTCCAAATGGTTACTGAGATATAACCAGTAATCATGGAATGCTACACAATAACAATAAGAATTTGGGGGTCTTTTGTGCGAGTGGTAAATATTTCCTTTATCTTTGTTATTCTTCAATTTTATAGTAGAATCTATGCTGATTCCAAACTGTATGTAGTTTTTCATAATTCCAAATGGTGCCTGAAAAAAAGATTTTTCAAGTGACACCTGTCAACGATCTTGAAAATGTCGACAAATCGGTCTCAAAGGAATTTTTTTTAAATTTTTAAATTTTTTTGGTTTTTCTGTATAGAAAATAATACGCAGAGTACAAATATGTAATTAGTTTTTCGCAATTCTAAATAGTTACTGAGATATGAACACTCGAAAAATCTCAAAGGGGGACCTCCATGGGGAGGACACTAACTTTTTCGGGTAAAAACAATTTCTTTTTATCATTTTTGTAGTAAAATTTATGCTGATTCCAAATCTGTAATTAGTTTTTCCTAATTCCAAGCGGCTTCTGAGTAAAATACTTCTCAAGTGACACCTGTCGAATGACCTTGAATTTGGCGATATATGGAAAGTACAAAAAAAATTTTTTTTTGTTTTTTTACATTTCAAAACATTCTTTGGCATATCTTTATAGAAAATAATAAGCTGATTATAAATATGCAAAAAGTTTTTCATAACTTCTAATGGTTACTGAGATATGACCATTCAAACATTGAATGTAATTTATAAATGACATTATGAATCTTACACTTATGCGATTTAATCGAAATAGCATTTTACAGAAGAAAAAAATTTGCCAAAAAAAAAAAAGGCTACAGCGTTTTTCTTCAAACTTTTTTTTATATTAAATTAGGGACAGTTAGAAGAAGATAGTATACATTTTCTGATCCCAATTGAACGTGCGGTTCACATAAAAATATTCACTTGAATTCAAATATGTTAAAAAAAAATTGCAAAATTTCCGATGACTTTGGGCAAGAATTTAACTATGTAAGCTACCATCTATTGTCATAAACTTGTATTCATTGGATTCCTACATATATTTCGAAATCCTTAAATCAAAAATGAAAAAAAGAAAAAAAATTATATATTTTATGAAGGATTTAGTGAAAAAATCAAAATGGGATTATAAGGGGTTTGATCATCTATATAAAAGAAAACATTCAACTTTTCGTCTCCTACCTATCTAAATATATTTATTAATGTTTACCCTTTCAAATTATTCTCATTCCAGGTCTATTGAATGCCTTTTTTTTTTCGTTTGGAACCCCTCCCCCCCATAAGTGTCGAAAGTTATTGTAACATTGAGTTTTAAAGTAAAGGATGTAGAACGTAGGGTAGTAAGTGTACATGAAAGATTAAATAATTATATATTATATTTATGACTATGGAGATTCAAATTATATATTGAATAGTTTTGGTTGAACAATGAATGTAATGTTCTGTTATTTGTATGTCAGATATATACTGACATGAGAATGTTCTTGTATTAGTGATAAAAAATTAGGTTCAATGTTTAGATTTATGACGCATACTTAGAAACTTAGAGCAGAAAAGCACACAATGTCTTTTATATGTGCTGTAAATATGTTTGAATTCAGTGAGAGAACATACATACAGTGTAAATAAAGGTTTCCAGTTTGTGTTAGGGAAATGTTTTGTGAGACAAATATATTTCAGAAGGACGGGTTAATGGCTTTAAATAGCGTGATGTATTTCTTAGAAGTAACATGCATGAATTTTGCTTTGATATGCTAAGTATAACGGTGTGGCATTTATAAAATTTAAAACTTACAGACTTAAAATGAAATTGATAAAATTTCGAATGAAAATATAAAAAGAATAAAGATTACAAATGAATTGCTGTTTATGCAATGAGTTATTTAGAAGATGAATCAATAGGTTGCTATTTTAACTTCTTAAAATAAGGCCACATATATGAAACATACTATGACATGTTCACAATATTGTTTTAAATGAAATAAGTAACTGATATGGTTATGATGCCATAGAATGAAACTACATTAATGAAAAATAGTTTCATATAAGTTTGCAAGTGTTTATGATGCATGATTGGAAATCATGAAAGAACGAAAAGGGAAAGGCTGAAGGATAAGATATGTGAAAATACAAGGGCTGAGAAGTTTTAAAGTGAGAGTATAGGGATCTTAATTAAAATGGTAAAGGTTTGAGTGCGTGAAAGTTAAGAAACTGGGATAACAAAAAAGGAAAGATATGAAATGATGAGTGGACATATGTTTATGAATTAGTGCATGTGTATGTATATACGTTTGTGTGAGCATTTGTACCTAAGGATAGGTATGTGAGTGTAAGTGCATGTATGTGTATATGAATGTGGGACTGTGTATGGGATTGTTTGGATATGTTCATATGAATATATATGTGTCTGAGAATATGTATGTATCTGCATCAGGTGTATGCGTTTATGATTATATATGTGTCTGAGAATATGAATGTGAGTGTGTGTGTGAATATATATATATATATATATATATATATATATATATATATATATATATATATATATATATATATATATATATATATATATATATATATATATATATATATATATATGAAACTTCCTTGCAATTGCACGGTTTAATAAGAAGTATAAGGTTAAGAATAGCTTTGCTCACTTATTATGTTTATTTCTTAAGCCTAATAGTACAGAACGGTCAAATTTTCATCACCTTAATTAATATTCTTTCATCACTACTACAGGATTTAGGCAAGGTTGATAATCATAAATTCTACAGTTTATAGAGCATTCACTACATATTGTAAGTATGGAATTTAAAGCACTTCAAACCCACTTCATTCCCTTTATCTCAAGCCTTATTTGCTTTGTTTTAGAGAGAGGTGTTCTCAACACACCCCTTTTGGCACTCTCTTGTAGCCTGACTGACTAACTCTCTCGTCTGCCTTTCTCTTCTCGCCCTCACACCTTTTGAATTTACCAATCACGTTTGTTTTTAATATCACCTGATATAAGT
>SEYY01006019.1:17500-22500 GCA_009176605.1 Armadillidium nasatum | reverse complement strand
CTCTCTCTCTCTCTCTCTCTCTCCTTTTTAATTTTTAAGATAAATTGCATTTTTGTTTACTATATATACTGGAGTCCTGAGATTTGCTCATAATGACCCTCTTCACCGTTTTGTGACCTCTAATAAAAATCCTTCGAAATTTGGACTTTCTTTCCGCCCAGTTTGCTTCACGTTTCTTTAATTTCTACGACGATTTTTAGGTTTTTATAATTATTTAAATAAAATATTTGAATTTCTGGAAAATTTTTGGAATTATTGTATACTTTCTTTTGCAAAATTTCTTATATCTTCTCTATCTATTTATGTATCTATTTATTTTTCTCTTTCTAATAATATCTTTATATTTATTTATTAATTTTTCTTTTCATAGTTTCTCTTCTTCTTCTTTTTCTTATTCTTCTTCTTCTTCTTCTTCTTCTTCTTCTTCTTCTTCTTCTTCTTCTTCTTCTTCTTCTTCTTCTTCTTCTTCTTCTTCTTTCTTTATTTCTTCTTCTATTATTAAAATCAAATTTTCTATTTCAATAAAGTAAAAACGTTTTATTTGAGAAATTCGTTATTATTATTGGAACAAAACTCTGGTCATTTTTCGTAATGAAAGTCTTGTAAAAAAATCTTAATTGGACTTTTTATGTTTCTTATATTGAGTACATTTTACAAAGAGAGGTCAAATTACCGTCAAATTACTGTCAAATTCCTTTTAACAGCATTACTCCTAATTGCTGTCAACTCTCTATGTGACAAATTTATCTTTACGTTCGAAGTATTTCACATTTTCTAAAAAAAAAAAAAAAAAAAAATCAAATTACTTTCTAGAAATTTCTTAGAGGCAGATGAATTATTATTATTATATTATTATTATTATTATTATTATTATTATTATTATTATTATTATTATTAATAATAGTAGTAGTAGTAGTGAGCTTTAGCAGCAATAGTTATTACTGTAATAAATTTAAAATGTTTACTAAGTATTTATTTAAATATTGTTTTCAAAATAATACATTAGTATTATCTTTTTTTGTTGTTGTTGTTATTATTAATCATAATTCACATGTTTTCTTACGTCAAATAAATTCTTAATCGAAAAATTTTGTTCTTTATTACTTTTCGAGATATCCAAAATTAGAAATAATATATATATATATATATATATATATATATATATATATATATATATATATATATATATATATATATATATATATATATATATATATATATATATATATATATATATATATATATATATATATATATATACGTAGTATTATAAGTAATGTCCCATTCTTGGTCGTGTAAAATAACTGAAATTCATCTTCCTGATTGGTTGCAGGTTTGTGCAACCACCAATATATGCAAGCTAGCAAATGTGAACTTTTATTTATTACTTTATATTTCTTAATTCTTTTTAATAGGATTAAATATATTAATAAATTGCATCTTCTTATAATAACACTCCAATGAAGCGTTATTTAATGTAAAAAAAACGTCATACAATTTTGATTAGTTATTCAAACGATGAAAATACTGTGTGGTTGCAAAAATTTTGCAAACACATCCTTTAATATAACTGACGAGAGAATTGTGTGTGCACACTTGCCGCTCGAGCGTTTCTATTAGTACGATGTGGTTGCAAATGAAATGCAACCGACGGTACAAACCTTCGTTTATAGTGCAAGAAACATTTTGAAAGAAATTTTAAGAAAAGTATACATTTTTCAATTTTTGTTCTTCACAGTTTAGAATATTTCATATTTATTATTATTATTATACTTTATAATTAATAATAATAATAATAATAATAATAATAATAATAATAATAATAATAATAATAATAATAATAATAATAATAATAATAATAATAATAATAATAATATATTATATTATTATATATTATTATTATTATTATTATTATTATTATTATTATTATTATTATTATTATTATTATTATTATTATTATATTTTTAATGTACAAAGGTTCCTCAATTTTCGAGCAAATGTTCCTTCTTGGGCATAATATGCACCTAATCTGACATAAATTATAAAGGTTAATTTTAAATTTTTTTTACATTAGGTAGGCATAATTTCTTCTGCCTTTCAATCTCAGTATGTATGCTACGTATAATATTGTTACCCACACGTGCTACTATATACTCCATCAATCCCGTTTTCTTTATGACAAATATAAGCAAAATCCACAGCAGCAAACAGTTTCACGTTGTTAATCTGTAGAGAGGATGTGTTTTTTATTTTAATTTTTTTTGATATTTAAAAATAGTTTTTTTTAAAAAAAAAAAAAAAAAATTTTTTATTTTTAAAATATTTATTATATATATATATATATATATATATATATATATATATATATATATATATATATATATATATATATATATATATATATATATATAATATATATATATATATATATATATATATATATATATATATATATATATATATATATATATTATATATATATATATATATATATATATATATATATATATATATATATATATATATATATATATATATATATATATATATATATATATATATATATATATATATATATATATATATATATATATATATATATATATATATATATATATATATATATATATATATATATATATATATATATATATATATATATATATATATATATATATATATATATATATATATATATATATATATATATATATATATATATATATATATATATATATATAATTGTGTGTGTGAAATGTCAGATGCATCCACCAATAAATTTTACCACGAGCCACCCCTGGTGTTTGTGTGCATGAGTGTGCGTGTGTATATGTGTGTATGTGTGTGTATGTGTGTGCGTGTGCATGTGTGTGCATGTGTGCATGTGTATGTGTATGCGTGTGCATGTATGCGCATGCGCACATGTGTATCAATACTTTGTTTTGCAACGAACCAACTACCTCACTAATTTTAATACTCGTATCGCACTTTTAGAGTAGAAGAAAAAAAAGTTTTACAAAATTATTATTTTGGATTTTTTAACAAGGAGAAAGAAGGATAATTCTGACGACTTAACATTAAAATAAATAATTTATTAAAAAATTTAATAATTTAATAAATAAATTAAGGTAAAATAAATATTTTTTTTTTCCTTTATGGAAGTCATTATTATAATGAGTAATGAAATCTTTTCACTATTGTCTCTTTTGCTCTCGAGTTACAAAAAGAAAAATGGAGGATCAAATAAATTACTGAAGGATATTTATAAAAGTTCTCACATTATTACATAATTTGGGAGTATCATGATAGATCTCGGAGAGAGAATGTGTTTGCCTTGAGCTTGTGATGGCCTGAAGATTAGTATTCTATCTGCTGGAGGAACGACATAAGTTTCAAAGAGAAATTGCAAACAGTGTGTTTTACTTTATTCAGAACTATTTATGGTATGAACCGAGTCACTAGAAACACCTGTGTGTGTGATATTAGACCAAGTTAAAAATTGGACTTAAGCCAGTGAAAATTTGTTTAGTTAGGTTAGGTTAGATTAGGTTAGGATAGAGTTACGGTTAGGTTAGGTTAGGATAGGGTTAGAGTTAGGTTAGGTCGAGTTTAGTTCTAATGATATTAGTTTATTTAGGTTCGGATATTTACATTAATTTCAACATTTTCCGACATTCTTAAAGCTGATTTTATTGCATTTAAAATTGTTCCAAGGCGAAAAATTTTAGAGGTTAGAAGGAAGAAGATGCTGGTCACACTGATAAGGTAGAAGCCCAACCTACCTGTCATATATATATATATATATATATATATATATATATATATATATATATATATATATATATATATATATATATATATATATATATATATATATATATATATATATATATATATATATCTCCTCTGGTGGACAAAGGTCAGAGGCTTATCAATTTTTACCAGAGGTGGGGAATAGCTGAATCAAGAATGTCTCGTCAAATGGCGTTTAAAAGTGTGCAAGTCAAATGAAATTGGCAAAATAGAAAATGGAGTGTATTCCACACTTTAACAGTAGAATACATGTAAAATTGAGCATAGTGGTTAAGTCTTGGGTCAGAGAGTTGGACAGAGAAAGGATGAGACTGTGCAGAAAGTGGTGTAGCACGAGCCCATCTCAGTGGAGGAGGTATGTGACAGGAAAGTTCAGAAGAGCAGTGTCCTTTGTAATAGTGTTTGTATAGAGAGAACGACAACAATTCGACCGATAGAAAGAGAATGGAGAGAGTTAGTGAAAGTGAAAGAATTTATATGACGAAAAGCATTAGACGCCACCCTTTCCACTGGAGCTGTATGTGTGAGGCGTATTCCATACAGGAGAGAACAGCATCCCTATAAAAAGCTAAAAAGAAACAACCTCTTAGAAAGAGAAGTAGTGATCCTTCCAGGAAAGATAACGAGAAAATGAAGCAGCAAAAACATTAAGTACGGACCAATGTTTCAGTCGTGGGTTTTCAAAGATGTCATAATTGTGTGGAAGATTGTGCCGAGATAGAGGAACTGAGTTTTTGAGGCATTGAAAACAACCATGTTTTCACAGACCAAATTTGATATACGAGAAAGGTGGTCAGTGGTTAGTTGCTCCATGGCTACCCTCCTTGCGTCAATTAACTGCCATAGGGAGGGGCGTCTTTCAAACTGAAAGGAATAATGAAGGGTAGAGTCATCGGCACAGAGGTGGATAGGTGATGAAGGAATAGAGAGAAAGTCATTAATAAAAAGTAGAAAAGAGGTGGAGATTGGACAGATCTTCTAGGGACACCACTGTTAATAGATAGATAGAAAGACTGGGAAGGAAATCTAGAGAGAAGGCTATAGATCGATCAGAAAGATAATCAAAGAGAAGGATAAATTCTGAAAGAGGGAAGTTTAGCGCTTGTAAATTTGGAACATGAGAAGGAAGTAGGGGGAAGGAGAAGTGGGAGCATAGACACTCCAATATGAGTCGAGGGTACATTAGA
>SEYY01006019.1:0-5000 GCA_009176605.1 Armadillidium nasatum | reverse complement strand
ATCCGCATCCATCCGCATCCGCACTTCGCCAAAATTCAACATCCGCATCCACCACATCCGCATCCGCATCCCGTAAATTGGAAAATATGACATCCGATCCATACACTATATATATATATATATATATATATATATATATATATATATATATATATATATATATATATATATATATATATATATATATATATATATATATATATATATATATATATATATATATATATATATATATATATATATATATATATATATATATATATATATATATATATATATATATATATATATATATATATATATATATATATATATATATATATATATATATATAATATATATATATATATATATATATATATATATATATATATATATATAATATATATATATATATATATATATATATATATATATATATATATATATATATATATATATATATATATAATATATATATATATATATATATATATATATATATATATATATATATATATATATATATATATATATATATATATATATATATATATATATATATATATATATATATATATATATTATATATATATATATATATATATATATATATATATATATATATATATATATATATATATATATATATATATATATATATATATATAAGCCGCCCTATCAGCTGTCAGATAAGCCTAACGGGATTTTGATTTGGAATTGCAGGTGTTCTAAGGAATTAACCTCTCGCATTTCACCACCACTTCGTCGACCTCATAGCAAAAAGGGATGCCCTTATTATATATATTATATATATATATATATATATATATATATATATATATATATATATATATATATATATATATATATATATATATATATATATATATATATATATATATATATATATATATATATATATATATATTATATATATATATATAATATATATATATATATATATATATATATATATATATATATATATATATATATATATAATATATATATATATATATATATATATATATATATATATATATATATATATATATATATATATATATATATATATATATATATATATATATATATATATATATATATATATATATATATATATATATATATATATATATATATATATATATATATATATATATATATATATATATATATATATATATATATATATATATATATATATATATATATATATATATAAGCCGCCCTATCAGCTGTCAGATAAGCCTAACGGGATTTTGATTTGGAATTGCAGGTGTTCTAAGGAATTAACCTCTCGCATTTCACCACCACTTCGTCGACCTCATAGCAAAAGGGATGCCCAGCTTTCGCACGAATTTTGTGTGGATGCTGAAATCTCCAAGTTTTCTTGTTGTAGCACCTCCTTCTTTCCAGCCACCTCTGTTCTGAGGAACTCTTTACTATCATCTATTTTTCCTCCTGCATTTAATTTTCCTCTCTTCAAGGATTGCGTTTGTGCCCATCTGAGAGATGTGAGATAGACACGGGCCTGGGTGGGTTTTTCTTTCTCTTTTTCTCTTTTATATATGCTCAATCCCAGAAAGAGGCTCTACCTGTGAGTGGTAGTAAACTATAAAATACATGTACTCTTATATACATGCTTTCAGCTCTATTTATAAAGTGACCCTTTTCCACTTTAATATTTGGAAATCATTTTGATATCTTTTTCTATTTAAATGATAGAAACAAACTATAAATTTAATGACGGCAACAATTTTTTTTTTTTTTGGCGTCTTCAGAAATTTGTTAAATTCACTCTTCTTTACATTTTTTTAAAAAAAAACTCTGGTTGTGAAATTTTTCACTCAGTCCTCTTAGACTTTCTGTACAAGGAATAACTTTGTTTTATCTCGTCAAAATTTCCAAATCTTCAGTGGTGTCAATCTCAACTACTGTAAAAATAAACTTTTATAAATCTTGTTTGTAATTATCTTTGTGGTTCGATACGTTTCTGTATTAAAATTTGGTTGGTATGGTTCCTCTCTCTTTCCGGAAGAGGTTAGTCAATTCCATTTTAAGATCATAGTTTTCATTTTCTTTTTCATAAATATCATTAGCTGATTATTTAGCATCGGTTTTATTCTTTAGAACAAAACCATCTATTAAGCTATCAAATTAAGATTCTGTGTTTAATAGAATAATTAGGAAGGTAAGATTATACGCATAAATCTAGTATTTACCCATTTTTAGAGATTCTCCACTAAGTGGAAACACCATATCACTTTTAAATATTTTGAGACCAAATTTAAAACTAAAATAATAATTGAATAATTTTTACTTATATATATATATATATATATATATAATATATATATATCTATATATATATTATATATATATATATATATATATATATATATATATATATATATATATATATATATTATATATATATATATATATATATATATATATATTATTCTAACACCATATCCCGCAAGATGCAGGGTGGTGTCGGCTGCAGAAACTTCATATTCCTGCAACCGTACGGAAGAAAAAAAAATTGGTTTAAAAGGTTCCCAGCCTCTAGCACCAGGCGAAGAATTATTCCTCATTTGTTCTGACTACGTCGAAATCCCCATCCTTTATTGACCAGAAGTTATCTAGAAGTTTCAATAATTTCCAATTTCACATTTTTATGAAAGTTATAAAAGAACCTTTTAAAAATTTTGTTGCTTCACAGATGATTTTGATTTAAAATTATTAAAAGCTCTTTCAAATTTTGCTACTCCTCTTGAATGTTAAATATTAATTTTGATTCAACTTATTTTAATTTCAAATGTTAAATTCAATAAAATTTTCAAATATTTTCTTCGACTCCTAAAATTTTTCAATTACTTCTAAATAACAATGGATTCACATCTTACAATCTTTCTTTCTTCAGACGAAAAGAACTTCAACATTTCGTCAGAAGACAGACCATTTTACAATCTCTCTCTGGCTCTTCTCTATTCTTATATACATAAAAAAAAATTTGTAACATAATATTATATATATATATATATATATATATATATATATATATATATATATAATATATATATATATATATAATTATTATTATTATAATTAATTATAAAATAATATAATAATAATAATAAATAATAATAATAATAATAAAATAAATAATAATAATAAAAATAAAAAAAAAAAAAAAAAAAAAAAAAAAAAAAAAAAAAAAAAAAAAAAAAAAAAAATAATAATATAATAATAATAATAATAATAATAATAATAATAATAATAATAATAATAATAATTATAATACTCCTATGAATTAATAATAATAATAATGATAATTATAAAAATGATATTAATAATAAAAATAATTACAATAATGATAAATAATATTATTATTATTTATAACAATAATAATAACAATAATTTTAGTAAAAATAATAAACTCATTTTAATGGTAATAATAAAAAATATAATAATAATAATAATAATGATGATAATACTGATAATACTGATAGCAATAGTAGTTGAGCATGAAAATTAAAGATCAAATGAGCCTAACGAGAACCGGTTTCCTTTCGGGGCTTGTTCAAGGTGTTAACCTTTTGATCTTATCTTAACGGCGGAATCCTTTGAAGTTTTTACCGCGGAAAATTTTTTAATAAAAATAAATAATAATTTAATAAAAATAATAAATAAAAAAAGAATAAAAATAAATAAAAAAATAATAAATAAAAATAAATATTAAATAAAAATAATTATTAATTAATTAATTAAATATATATATATATATAATATATATATATATATATATATATATATATATATATATATATATAATTATGTGTGTGTGTGTGTGTGTATGTGTGTGCATTTGGAAGTTATTAGATTGTAAGTGTATTAGGTTAGGTTAGGGCTGTCTTTGATATGTAAGAGTCGCATGGTATTTAATTTATTATCTATTCATAGGCATGTATCGACCGAAGGTTAGAAGCGAGATAGTTATTTAGAGGTAGTCATCTATGTGTTGGAAATAGAGTTAGGTTAATTTAGGATAGCTTAGAAATGTTATGTAAACATTGAAGCAATATTTTCGTAGAGTCATCATGAAGTTAACCATCTATATTTCCCGAAAAGTGAACCTTCGTGAAATAATGTTTGTTCTTGAAGACTTGGACGCTAAGTTGAGAAGAGTAGAAGAAATAGAGACAGAGTATCTACTAACCCTGTTATATAAGAGTATGAAAAATGTTAAAAGCGATAGATGGTTATTGTAGTTCCTGAGAATTATGTATTAGTAGTGAATCTATAGTTTAAAGTCTCATTCATGGCATCTGTAAAAACGGTTGAATAGTTTAATGCTTGTGTTGAAGCTTACTTTATTAAAGAAATATGAGGATCCAAAGACAAACTGTTCTAAGGTTAGGTTATGTTACACCAGGAAAGGTTATATTTGTAAGGTAAACAATATTGATTTACTTGATAAGACCTTCGAAGTCAAATTTGTTAGGTTGTTGTGGTTAGGAGTGATGAGCTCAAATATATTAGCTTGAAAATATAAAAATGCACGTTTCTTGAAACATGAGATAGCTATGTAATGTTGAATTTTGTATATTACTTATAAAACATGCTTCGTATGTTCTGTGAAACATGTCGAAACAATGCAAACTTTGTATTTACCTATACTCTCATACCGAAATATATAACATGAAAATGAAATAACTGTTTTTCATGTTTAATATAAAATATTTACCTCGTATTTGAAATATGTTAACTTGAAAATGCATGAATAGCTAATGTTAGTAAAAAATACAGCTCGTAACAGCTCAATACATGAAAATAATTGTTTTTTCATGTTTAATATGAAATATTTGTCTCGTATTTGAAATATGCTACCTTGAAAATGCATGAATAAGAGTCGTTGGTTATGATTGGTCATGCTGGTTTGAATGTTGCTTAGGATAAAACATCATAGAAACATTAAGGTATAAATGTGTCAGTCGTAAAGTGTGTTTTTG
>SEYY01006018.1:0-11345 GCA_009176605.1 Armadillidium nasatum | reverse complement strand
CACACCGTGTGCGGTGCCCAGGACTTATCTTGGTCACCCAGCTTGACTTGAAAGTAAGACTGGTAGGCGCGCTTCACAAAGGTTGTGATGCCCTTCCTGTGCATTTGCCAGCGTGTATTCTCCGCAGATTTAGCAGAAAAAGTCAGGATTATTCCTGCATGACCGTCGCGCTGAAGCCATATCAATACTCTGAAAAGAAAGAAAAAAGGTCAATTAGTCATTTTGAAACAGAAACACATCAGAAGCAACCATTTATATATGAATAATTCGCTATATTCTTCCAGAAATATAGGATTGAACTCAAAACCTCAGCATATTTAGACTAATTTTGGTGTTCTGAGTCCAAAAATCACCTTGGTTTTGCTCTATCAGGTCAACTTTTTGAGATACAGCCATAGGCCTACCTGACGAGCTATACATATGATAATTATCATATGTATAGCTCGTCAGGTAGGCCTATGGCTGTATCTCAAAAAGTTGACCTGATAGAGCAAAACCAAGGTGATTTTTGGACTCAGAACACCAAAATTAGTCTAAATATGCTGAGAAACCCCTCTTTTTTGATAATTGATAATAGAAGTTCAATTTTTTTTAAAATGGTAAAAAACATACCCTCAATAAGAAAAAAAAATAATAATAAAAAAACTGTACATTAAAAGCTTTTATTTTTTGCAGATATTTAAACGAAGGATAGAGAAAAACTTTTATATAAGGCATTTTTAAAACCAATTTGTTTTGTTCGAGATCAGCCTCTCAAACTTTGGAAATTTTGAAATTTCTTCGAAATGGGCCATTTTCGATAGGCTATATCTATTAAAGAACAAACAGCATTGAATAACGTATTTAAAGAAATTTGTAGCTCTCTACATCCTCTATAGACCTTCCAAAAATAAAAGACTTTTAATGTGCACCTTTTTTTAAATTTTTGTCTGGAGGTGTGAGTTTTTCAAAACTGGAAAAAAAAATTTCGATACCTGGTCAAGTAAGGGCATATAACTTTTTTTCTATAAAGCAGAGAACAAAACTCTGCTAAAAGTTTTCGTAGTAAATAGATTTTCAAATATACATTCCAAAAAGTGGTTTGGCTCCAGCGTCGACTTGAAGTTGGGTGAAATTTCCAAAAAGACTTTTAAACCGTTATAGTCTCATAAAAATGTTAGCAATGGAGTTTTTTCTTCGGGGAAAAGCTATCTTTACTGAAATTTTCAGAACAATCGGATAAAGAAAAATCAATATTGGATCCATCCCTTTAATATTTCTTCAAATTTGCCCAATATATGTAGAATATCATTTTACTATTAAGATGGGAAAATTGTTGTGAAGCAATCTAACTTTTTATATTATATCAGATGATCAATAATAGTAGGAAATTATTTATTAAATCTTTCAATGAAAATTTATTTTCAATAACGTTCCATTATAAATTTTTTTGGGAGTATTTTTATATATATATATATAATATATATAATATATATATATATATTATATATTTAATATTATATATATATATATATATATATATATATATATCCTCAGGAGGGCAAAGGCCAGAGGCCTACCAAATTCCACCGGAGTTAGAAAAATCATATCCTGATCGAAGGAGGCAAACATGTCCAGATACAAGGCGTTTGAAAGTATGCAAGTCAAAGGAAGTTGGGAAAACAGATAAAGAGAGTGTGTTCTAGACTTTACCAGTAGAGTATATGTAACATTGAGCATAGCAGTTAAGTCTGGGGTCAGAGAGTTGGACAGAGAAAGAATGAGACTGTGTAGAAAGGCGTGTAGCACAAACTCTTCTCAATGGAGGATATATGCGACCAGAGAGTTCAGAAGAGAAGTATCCGTTGTAATAGCGATAGTAAAGAGAGAATGACGCAACAATCCGACGGGCAGAAAGAGATTGAAGAGAGTTAGTAAGAGCAGGAGAGTTGATGAGACGAAATGCCCTAGACTCTACCTTCTCAAGGAGAGCTGTATGAGTGGAACCACCCCAGATGTGCGACGCATACTACATACAAATGCTAACAACACCCCTGTACAGAGCAAGCAACTAGGGTGCCGTAAAGTGATTCTGAAGGAGCCTCAGAACACCCAACCTCTTAGAATCTTGTTTAGAAAGAGAAGTAATGACATTTTCTACGGAGAAATGAGTTTTTACTGTTACGAAGGATATATTTTGCACGATTTAGGGATGTGAGTTTCTGGAGTTTGAAGACGATGGCAATCCCAGAAGGCAACATCCCTGTGGCAGATAGCGCGAGAACAAGCAGAGTTAAACCAAGGTTTGTTAGGCTTAGTAGAAGCGAAAGAAAATGGAATGTACACCTCCATGCCGGAGAGAATCACCTTGGTAATGCGTTCAGGACACTCCGATTGACCCCTCCAGCGGAAGCAAAAATTATTACACTGGAAATCGAAGAAGTATCACCGCAAGTCCGACCAGTATGCGATACCGAAGTACCACAAACGTTTCCTTTCAATAGAAGGGGGTCTTTCCTGCGGAAGACTTGAAGAGATAGAAGAGAATACAGAGATAAGAAGGTGATCTGAGGAACCCAGAGGAGGAAAGAGTTTAACAATATATGGAGAAGGTTTAGAAGTTAGGGAAAGGTCTAGAAAGTTGGTTCATCGTTCATCTCCAAGACGATCAGGGATACGAGTAGGGAGCTGCACCAACTGCTCAAGGTCATTTTGGATAACGAAATAGAAGGCATGTTCACCAGCTGTACCATGAGAACTAGAAGAAAGCCATTGGCAGTGGTGAATATTGAAATCACCTAATATGATGATTTCAGAGAAAGGAGAAGAGAGAATGTGCTCTATTTTGGAATTTAAATAGTCGAAGAATTTAGGATAATCAATAAAATTAGGAGATAAATAAACAGAACAAATGAATTTAGTCGTAGAAATTCAAGAGAGCCTAAGCCATAAGGTGGAAAATTCGGAAAACTCCAAATTAGAGACACGAGAACAAACGACATCGTTGCGCACGTATGCAGAACAACCGCTTTCGGCTCAAAATTGAGAATAGAGATAGTAGGAGGAAACAAAGTAGGGTTTGCTATCAGAAAGCTGAAACATCTGAGTTTGGGTCAAGAATAAGAGGTGAGGTCTAGAAGAAGAGAGGTGATGTTCCACAAAGTGGAAATTGGAATGCAGACTGCGAATGTTGCAAAAATTGATGAAAAAAATAGACCATGCATCAGGACAAGCCGTCAGTTGTGTCTTTGTGTCACCAAACCCATCACCGGAGGCCACCAACTCCCAAGTGGTAACGGAAGGAGTGGATGAGGGGCTATTTTTGGAAGCCGCCCCAGGGGGCTTCTCCGAGGCTACCGAAATTGACGCCATTATTGATTTTTTTAAAGGTGTTTTAGTACTAATGTTTTCTGAGTGTAAAGGAGAGCCTACTCCTTGTAGAAGAAGATGAGAGCGAAAGGGATTGAACCATTGGGCACCGGGATGAGATGGGAAGTTCCAATAACATACCTTATACCCAATAGGGGTAAACTCATCGCCTCGGGAGCTCTACTTCCCTCCCCCATATATATGTATATATATATATATATATATATATATATATATATATATATATATATATATATATTATATATATATATATATATATATATATATATATATATATATATATAATATAAATATATTACATTATTTGTTTTTAGTCTTTTTAAACATAGGGAAGATAAAGTATGATATTGCCATAATGCGGACTTTGTGACGGTTTTGAAGCGCTTCTTAAAAGGCATCGTAAAGATTAGGCGATTTATTTGCTTCTATTTTATGCTCGAGCAATTGACGATTCGAGCGATTTCAGTGTCGCAGCGAACAGCCGCGTCTCTTCAGTCTTCGACTTCTGTTGTTTACTTTTTTTAACGACAATGCAGATAACATCAAATCAAAATTATTCTGCTTATTATTATTATTATTATTATTATTATTATTATTATTATTATTATTATTATTATTATTATTATTATTATTATTATTATTTCGAGTTTAAGCAAAATGACGTTTCTTAATTTTATAATTTTATATTGCCCATTGTATGAGATTGTAATTTATGTCCTCCAATTTTTGCATATATATATATATATATATATATATAATATATATATATATATATATATATATATATATATATATATATATATATATATATATATATATATGAGTCCCCTTTCCACCGGCCAAAGTGGACTAGTTCTCTCACATCCCTTTCTCTTCCTTTACTCTCTCTATCTTCTAATCTTCAATAAGCTAGGGATATTCACCCAAATTCCGGCCCAATCAGATACCTTTGTTCCATATGTACCAAACAAATCAAAAGCAGTCAACCTTCCTCAAGATGCTCAGTGTGTAATAAGTGGATTCAGAAAAATAAATGCCATTGTTCAAAAAAATTACCTAGTTGAAATCTCACATGGACCTGCGTAGTTTGTAATTCCTTAACACACAATATAAATAAATATAATAAGGTATATATAGTAAGTTAGATAGATAGGGTGATTCGTAGACAATACAGGGATAAGCCTTTTTACATTTGAGTTTTAATTCAAACTTCAACGACTATTTGACCTAATGAAATTGTCTCGTCCTAGAAAGTTGCCTATTTTAAACATAGTTAGAATGTTGATAATTAAGCACTTCTTGAAAAAATGTAGTTTTTCCTGTAAAACTTCTATCGATAAAATAAATAAAGACAAATATAAAAATATCTGTGATTATCAAAATAAGCCCTTGCTATTTACGAGGCCATTTTAAATAATTTTAACTTTTTTGGCGGCAATAAAATGGATTCTAGATTGTTAACTATGTTAACTATGCCAACAATCTCCGTAATAATAAACTCAAGACAAAACAAGACAAAAATTAAAATTTTACCGATATATATATTGTCTCAATAAAAAAATACTTAGAAATACAGATTTTTCTCACCAAATATAATATCGACATTTCATTAATGCAAGAAGCACACACTTCAGCAAATTCCCATAAAACCCTATTTTATGGTTATGGCTCCACATACAGTAACAACCAACCAATTAATCACACACTGCTACTTTAATAAAAAACAAAGTAATGTACAACAACTTTACAACCGATACTTCAAACCTTATAAACTATCTCATTTTGAATATTCTTTCTTGATCAACAATGTCACACACAATGTAATAAACATACACATTTCCCATTACACATTAACATACTGTCCAAACAACTGTAAACCAAACTTAGCATCTCTGAACACAATTACCAACTTAATCATAGGTAACGACTCTAACTTAAATTAAACAGCCTGGTATCAGGGCTATCCAATAGACACCAAAAGAATAAACTTTCTCGAAGGAATAGAAACACAAAATATCCTAACCTACAAAAACTAAACTAAACGATTAACCCAATAAGCAAACGAATCCCCATAAGCCCCCGATATATCCTTCTTTTCACCATCCTTGCATCCAAACCTCGCATGGAAAACGAAAAAAGACCTAACATTCGATCATATCCCTATAATAATCACATACACTGTAGCAAAACAATTATGCAACAAGAAAACAACCACATTTGCAAACTACAAAAAAAGCAAACTGGTAGGGAGGGGGGGTGGCGGACAAACTTTCCTCACAACACAGAAATCCATTGACTCAGAAGAAAATAACCAACTTACCCTCTCTACACTCAGCCATCATAAGCACTTCACCTAAACAATAAACAAAGCATCCAACTTATGCATTCCCAAGGGATACAGCAGGCACCACAACTCCTCGTTAACCCCAGAAATCTGCAATCTAATTAAAAGAAGAAATAAACTCCCACAACACAGAACAAACTCAGCTGACCTCTACACAAATAAATCTCCATAAACATAAAATCTCAACACTAATATCAGCCCACAAATCAGATAAATTCAAAGTATACCTACCAAACGGAATAAATGATTCCAACGATAAAAGAACCTTGCAGGTAATTAAATGGGTACATAACTCCCAAATCAGTTGTGGTTGTGGTGTTGGAGCCTAGGTTTTTTTTTCTTTTTTATAAATTGTGTGGTTGAGTTTGGTGCTTTTGTGGTTTGTGTTCTTGAAATTAGTTGAATTTTGTGTTTCAAGTGCTTAAGTCTGGTGTTTTTGTGGTTTGTGGTGATGGAGTTAAGGGCTTTTTGTGATATATGTGCTTGAGTTTAGTGTTATTGAGGTTTGTGCTGTTGAATTTACGTGAATTTTATTTTGTGACTGAGTTTGGTGTTTTTGTGGAATGTGATGTTGGAGTTGTTTTTTTGTGATTTGTATGACTGGGCTTAATACTTGATGTGCTGATAAATCAGGTGAATTATGTGTTTCATTTGCCTGAGTCTGTTGTTTTTGTAGTTTGTGATAGTGAAGTTAAAGAGTTCTTTTTTGTATTTTGCATCTTTTTATTTGGTGTTTTTGTGACTTGGGATGATGGGTTTAAGTGAATTTTATATTTTATGTACTTGAGTTTGTTGCTTTTGTGGCTTGGGATGTTGAAGTTAAGAGCTTTTTTGTGTTTTGTGTTTTAGGATTTTTTTATTTATTTATTTATTTTTTGACTTTTGATGATGAATTTAAGTAAATTTTGTATTTTGTGTGTTTGAGTTAGATTTTTTTTTTTGTAGTTTGTGATGATGAAATTAAGTGAATTTTGCGCTTTGCTTGATTTAGCTTGGTGTTTTTGTGATTTGTGGTGCTATTGTTAAGTGTTTTTTGTTTTGTGTCTTTGAATTTGGTGTTTTTGTGACTTGTGATGATATGGTTAAGTGTGTTATGTGATTTACATGCATGAGAATGATGTTTTTGTGACCTGCGGTTATGAAATAAGTGAATTTGGTGTTTTATGTGCTTGAGTTTGGTGTATTTGTGGCATGTTATGATAGAGTTACGTGTTTTTTTCTTTTTGTAAATTGTGTCCGCTAGTTTGGTGTTTTTGCTATTTGTGCTAATAAAATTAAGTGAATTTTGTGTTTTGTGTGTTTGAGTTTGGTGTTTCCTATGGTTTGTGGTGATGGAGATAAGTGCTTTATGTGAATTATCTTCGAATTTGGTGTTTTTGCAATATGTGCAGATGAAATTTAGGTGAGTTTTGTGTTTATGTGCTAGGGTATAGTATTTTTGTGACTTGTGATGCTAGGGATAGGTAATTTTGTGTTTTTGTGTGAATGAGTTTAGTGTTTTGTGCTGCAGGTGGTATGTGCTTCAGAATTTTTTTGGGTAAGTTTGGTGCGTGGGCGTATGTGTATGTGTGTGTGTGTGTATTTGCGTGCATGTGTTTACGTGTGTGTGTCTGTGTGTGTATGTCTGGCTGGATTTGATGATTCTGTGATTTGTGCTAGTGTGCTTAAGTATTTTTAGGGATTTCTTTTTGGTGTATGCATGTGTGTGCGTATGTGTATGTGTGTGTGAGTGTATGTGTATATGTTTTGCATGTTTTGGGTGTTTTACCTGTTTTGCATTTTTTTATTTTTTTGTATGCTTTTTTAATTTTTTTTTTTTTTTTTGTTAAAAAATATTTTTTTTAATATTTTTTTAAATTTGTTTATTCTTTTCTTTATTTATTTTTTTATTTAAAATTTTTTATTTAATTTTCTTTAAATTTTTTTTTTCGATTAATCATTCGATATATCGTTCGTCCCCTAATAGCTGCGAAGGTAAGAGAGGCAGAATCGGTAGTTAAAACTGAAAATCTTCGATTATTCGATCAATATATCGTTCGATTAATCGGTCGTTATATAGTTCGATATATTTTTCGAACCTAAAAAGAACTTGGGTCTAAAATTATAAACTGAACATCCGATTTAAAAACCGGATGACCGGCTGAAAACAGACTAAAATTGGGTAAAAACCGGATTGGCGACTAAAAATCGGCAAATATCTGAAAATGTTATTAAAATTCCGAAATTTTTGTTAAAATTGCAAAAATTTGGCTCGAAAAACCGCTTATCCGGTTTAAAATCCGGAATAAAATCTCGAAAACCGGACTAAAATCCCGAAAACAGGATGAAATCATGAAAATCCAGTTAATACCACTAAAAAATTGCTTTTCTTTATCTTATTCGTTTTAATTTGTGTTTTAGTTCATTTTAGTGTATCCGTGTTTTTAAATGTTTATAATTAATTGTTTATCTTCTGTGAAAATTTGATTTAATAAACAGTTTTTCTGTGTTTTAAAATTTAGTATCTATAGTGGTTTAATTTTCAGCGGGATCAACTAGTGATTGATAAAATTTGAGATAAGTTTTTAGTGAATATTTTGTTTTAAATAGAAATAGTTTTATAATTATATAGTTCCACAGTTAATTTTAACGTTTTCATATTTGTTTTTAACATAAGCATTATTTCTGTCTGTTTGCTCGTGTGATTGTTTGTATGTTTGTCAGATTACTGGATTGGCTGTTTGTTTGTCTATTTTGATCGTAGGTGTTTGTGCAGAATGGCGGGTGTGCGCAGACGTGGGTTCTCTATACACTTCACCAACATCCGTGGCTTACGCTCTAACTTAGCTTCTGTGGAATGTCATCTCTCTATTTCTCATCCTAACCTTTTACTCTTCTTTGAGACCCAGATATCAAAGAATTCCTCTTTTAACTTTTTTAATATATCTAACTATAACTTATTTCATAATTTCCGTTCTAAGGGTGGAGTTTGTGCCTATGTTAACACCAACACTCCGGTAACACGTCTTGTGAATCTTGAATCTCCTAACTTCGATGTTCTGTGGCTTAAAATCTTTCTTCCTACCACTTCAATAATCTTGTGCTTCTGCTACTGTTCTCCTAATAGAACAGATTTTTCTACCTTTTTTGAGTACCTAACTACTTCTCACGAGACTGTTACATCTTCGCATCCAAATACTGAGGTCCTCTATTTAGGGGATTTCAACTTACACAACACTGAATGGTTGGGCTCCTCTCATACCGATTCAGAGGGAGAGGAGGCCGAATCATTCAGCATTCTCAACGATCTGGAGCAATTGATTAAAGAAACAACACACATTCCAGATCGTCCCAACCAATTCTTGAACACTCTAGATTTATGTTTCACTACTACTCTTTCTCTCTATAAATACGCTGTCTTCGCACCTATTGGTAAATCTGACCACAACCTAATTACTCTTAATTTTCTTGCTTTCTCTCCAACTGCTCCACCCTGCTCTAAGCGTATCTTCTGGTACTTTGATCGGGCTGACTGGGGGGCTTTGCGTTGCTTCTAAGCTAACTATTCCTGGAGTGACTGCTTTGTTTCTGGAGACGCTTCGGTCTCTGCCGATAAGGTGGGGTGTAATCGTTGATGGGATGAGCAGGTTCATTCCTTCTTCAACTAAATCTTTCTCTCCTCAAAATCCATGGTTCGATCGTGCTTGTTTTCGTGCCATTCAGGCTAGAGACATCGCGTATCGAGAGTGGAAAAATTCTCCTTCTCCTGTCACTCTTGCCAATTTTCATTCAGCTCGGAATCGTTGCAGGGATATTCTTCGACGAGCAAAGCGGACTTTCACCAAACGAAGGTGTGTTGAGCGCCTAAATTCTCCTACTGAAAAATCTTTCTGGCCTCTTGCTAAAAACTTCTCCAACAATTTCTGTAAATCTTCCTTTCCTCCTCTTATTCGCTCTGATCGTTCTGTTGCTAACACTCCAACTGAAAAGGCTAATCTCTTCGGCCTCCTATTCTCTTCTAATTCAACCCTGGACGACTCCGGCAATCCTCCTCCTACTTTTTCTCCCCTCAGATGTCCCATGCCTTTGCCTGTGATTTCATTTGACTTCTTTCTGAAGTCTATGAACGTTAGGAAGGCAAGCTGCCCAGTGTGTTATGTGATTTACATGCATGAGAATGATGTTTTTGTGACCTGCGGTTATGAAATAAGTGATTTTTTTTGTGCTTGAGTTTGGTGTTTCTATGGTTTGTGGTGATGGAGATAAGTGCTTTATGTGAATTATCTTCGAATTTGGTGTTTTTGCAATATGTGCAGATGAAATTTAGGTGAGTTTTGTGTTTATGTGCTGGTATAGGTGATTATTTTTTGTGTTTTTGTGTGAATGAGTTTAGTGTTTTGTGCTGCAGGTGGTATGGGCTTCAGAATTTTTTTGGGTAAGTTTGGTGCGTGGGCGTATGTGTATGTGTGTGTGTGTGTATTTGCGTGCATGTGTTTCGTGTGTGTGTCTGTGTGTGTATGTCTGGCTGGATTTGATGATTCTGTGATTTGTGCTAGTGTGCTTAAGTATTTTTAGGGATTTCTTTTTGTATGCATGTGTGCTGCGTATTGTATGTGTGTGTGAGTGTATGTATATGTTTTGCATGTTTTGGGTGTTTTACCTGTTTTGCATTTTTTTTTTTTAGCTTTTTTTTTTTTTTTTTTTTGTTAAAAAATATTTTTTTAATTTTTTAATTGTTTATTCTTTCTTTTTTATTTTTTATTTAAAATTTTTATTTAATTTTCTTTAATTTTTTTTTATATTCATCGATATATCGTCGTCCCCTAATAGCTGCGAAGGTAAGAGAGGCAGAATCGGTAGTTAAAACTGAAAATCTTCGATTATCGATCATATATCGTTCGTTAATCGGTCGATATAGTTCGATATATTTTCGAAACCTAAAAAGAACTTGGGTCTAAAATTATAAACTGAACATCCGATTTAAAAACCGGATGACCGGCTGAAAACAGACTAAAATGGGTAAAACCGGGATTGGCGACTAAAAATCGGCAAATATCTGAAAATGTTATTAAAATCCGAAATTGTTTTTAAAATTGCAAAATTTGGCTCGAAAAACCGCTTATCCGGTTTAAAATCCGGAATAATCTCGAAACCGGACTAAAATCCCGAAAACAGGATGAAATCATGAAAATCCAGTTAATACCACTAAAAAATTGCTTTTCTTTATCTTATTCGTTTTAAGATGTGTTTAGTTCATTTTAGAGTATCCGTTTTTTAGTTTATAATTTTTTTTATTTCCTTAAATTTTTATCAATTTTTCTGTGTTTTAAAATTTAGTATCTACAGTGGTTTAATTTTCAATGGGTTCAACTAGTGATTGATAAAATTTAAGATAAGTTTTTAGTGAAAATTTTGTTTAATAGAAATAGTTTTATAATATAGTTCCACAGTTAATTTTAACGTTTCATATTTGTTTTTAACATAAGCATTATTCTGTCTGTTTGCTCTTGTGATGTTTGTATGTTTGTCAGATTACTGGATTGGCTGTTTGTTTGTCAGTTCTGATCGTGAGTGTTTGTGCAGAATGGCGGGTGTGCGCAGACGTGGGTTCTCTATAAACTTACCAACATCCGTGGCTTACGCTCTAACTTAG
>SEYY01006017.1:25000-33079 GCA_009176605.1 Armadillidium nasatum | reverse complement strand
TTAAACAATACAATAAATAAAAAAAACAAGCTTTGAAGGAACAATATTAACAAACCTGATCGTGCCATTAAAAACTATAGCGATAAATAACAAAAGGCAAAAATAAATTTCTTTCACTCAACAGTAAATTTTAGAGACTCGTTTATGAAACAGTTCACTCCCTCCAGAAAAGGGAAGGGGAGAGATAGGAGAAGGGGGAAGGAGAAGAGAAAATGAAATACGAAGGAAACAAGTTCATTTAACCCTAACGTCCACTCGATATATAATATATATATATATTATATATATATATATATATATATATTATATATATATATATATATATATATATATATATATATATATATATATATATATTATATATATATATATATATATATATATATATATATATATATATATATATATATATATATATATATATATATATATATATATATATATATATATATATATATATATATATATATATATATATATATATATATATATATATATATATATATATATATATATATATATATATATATATATTATATATACTCGTATATAACTAGTAAACCATGTTAAAATTGATTTTTTTTTTTCTCATAAAGAAGAACACTTCTAATAAATGCATAACTTAGTTTTTGGATATGAATGGTTGAACATATTTCACTTGTTCCTTAAAAGAACAATAAGAAATATTCATCAACCAAATTAATTCAACATTAATCATAATAATAATAATCTTTCTTTCTTTCTTTATTCATTTCTCCAGTTTCAAAAGTTGGACAAACAAAAATCGTAAACTTTGTGTATTAATACAAAACTGTAATGGGCTTCTTGGGGGACGAAATGGTGGTCCTTTTAGCCCAATAAATTAATACAAGATTAATATCAATCATTAATAAAATGAAGTTTATAACTAAGAAACAAACATTGGATACTTAATTCTTTTTAAAGTCATAATATTAACATAACCTACCTCCTTAAAGATAATAATAAAAATAACAATAGAAAATAATAACTAACAATAAGAACATCAAAATATCTGGAAGCTAATAGTTATTACATTAATGAATGTAGCAAATAATAATAATAATAATAATAATAATAATAATAATAATAATAATAATAATAATAATTAATGATGATAATAATATAAAATTATTACTATTATAAAAAATAATAAAAAAAAAAAAAAAAAAAAAAAAAAAAAAAAAAAAAAAAAAAAAAAAAAAAAAATAATAATAATAATAATAATAATAATAATAATAATAAAATAATAAATAATAATATAATAATAATAATAATAATAATAATAATTATATATAATAATAATAATAATAATAATAATAATAATAATAATAATAATAATAATAATAATAATAATAATAATAATAATAATAATAATAATAATAATAATAATAATAATAATAATAATAATAATAATAAATAATAATAATAATAATAATAATAATAATAATTAAGCAGCTCCGTATATATATATATATATATATATATATATATATATATATATATATATATATATATATATATATATATATATATATATATTATATATATATATATATATATATATATATATATATATATATATTATATAGTTTTAGATTAGATTTTAATAGATTAGTGCGTTTTGAAGGAGAGTTTCTCATCGAAAATAACTCCTAATAGTTTTTCTGATGTGGTTTCATTTATGATTGTCTCTTGCCATAACATTTAGTTTTATTGGTTTTTTAACGTTCACCATTATTAGATGTTGTGTTTTTTAGGGATTAAGAGAAAGCCTGTTAGCCTCTACAAATGTTACAACATTTTTTAATACTTGATTTACTTTTGTGTTTAGGGTATCTATATTACAGTCTGATACTACAATAACGGTAGCGTCTGCATATTAAGAGTGTAGAGAATTGTGACAGTTTTGGAAGTCGTTTGTATATATGTTAAAGAATACTGCACCCAAAATAGATGCCTGAGGCAACCCTTGAGAAACTGGAAGCGAGAGAAGATTAGTACATCTCCTAATTTCACTTACTGAATTCTACCAGATTAAACAGGCTTGGCGTTTCGGAAAATTCCTCAACTTGGTTCCGTTCATTGAACGGAACCAAGTGAAGGAATTTTCCGAAAACGCCAAGCCTGTTTAATTTCTGTAGGACAGTAAGTTGTGCGGAACAACATCAAATTCTTTAAATAATTCTAATAGCAGTAGTTCCGCATGTTTTTTTTTTGTCATTTAATGAATACTCCTGTATATATTTTCAGTAAGGAAAGGAGAATTTGAGTGTCTTCTGTATTGCGTTTTTTTTTTTTTTTTTTTTTTTTTTGTAAATCCAAACTGAGTTGGTGAAAAGAGCTCATTCTCGTAAAAGCAGCTTTTGCAAGTTGTGTACGCTCCAATTTCTCGAATATTTTACCAATTATATGTAGGATGGAGATGGGGCGGAAGTTATCAGGAACTGATGTGTCAACGGTTTTAGGAACGTAATTCTTTCTATTCTCAGTTATTTTCGACAGTGACCTAGCTCAAGTGAAGTATTGTAGAGGATCGCTAATATTGGTGAGATTTCATTAGCTCAGTATTTTTAGATCCAGTTTCGTATGCTATTAATGTTCAAGTTTTTGTTTTTCAAACTATTTTTCGCACACTTTACTTCGGAGCCTCATATGCTTGAAAAAGAAAATTTTTTACCTTTTAGTTTTTCTAAATAGTCAGTAAAAGAAATAATTTGTTTGGGGAATTTCTGCTGCCATTTTAGCTCCTATGGTTGTAAAATAGGAATTCAATTTACTATGAGGTCACTATTTCGTCTTTAATTCTTATTTCTGGATTACAACTTCATTATTTTTGTGAGGATTTAAGATGTCAATTTATCAATCCCTATATTGATTGAGCATCATTTTGCGTTTGTTTAAATTTGTTTTCAAAACTGGCAGATTTAGATTTTTCAATTAGCTTTTCAGTAATGAAGAATATTATGTGAAAGTTTGCATTGGTATGATTCCTCACTTAACACATTTATACGATTTGTGCTTTTACCTAATTGAGTTTAGCAGAGCTTTAGTTAACCATTTGTTTATAATTGTTTTTTCTGTAGCAGTTTTGTGTTTTATTGGGAAGTGTTTGTCGTAAACACTCTAGATTGTATGGCTTAATTTTTCGAATTTATTATCTATCGAAACATTGTCATTATGTACAAATAAAAACTCTGTTGTATTTATCTGGTTTAGAAACATATTATTTACGGTCATCTGATATAAGTCTAAAAGCAATTTTATTTCTGAACTTTAGATGGAAATGTTGATTCTATCATTAATACACAGGGGAAGTGGTCAGAAATATCCGTGTACAATATATAGGACTTCCTGGAATCATGTTCGTTTTACCATATACGGTCGATGGATGAGTTTTGATTTACATTTGGCCTTGTGATGCTGTACAAAACCATTTGATGTCAGAGTGTCAATTAGTTAATTTTAACAAGAAGAAATAGTGTCACTGTTCAATACATTTATATTAAATTCCCCAACTATTAATGATATTCTTTTTTCCAGTGTGGTACCACAGATTTCGTCTAGAGTCTTTATGAATTTTTTGCTTTTTCCTTGTGGTGAACGGTATACTCCTAATAAGTTAATTTCCCTGAATCATTTCTTGAAGGTAACTGCAAGTGAATCCATATCCGCATTAACATCTGATAATGTTACTTTTGCTTTAAGGCCCTTTATTAAAATACAGATATTCCACCCTCTCTTTTCACTGAACAGGTCATACCCAGCAAGGTCAAACAGGTTTTTGTTTTAATCTTTCAGATATGTCTCTGTAAGCACTATACTAAAGAAAAGCCAAAACCGAAAGTGGAAAGAAGGTTTGTTAAGTCTTTTTGGTGTTTCGGAAAACTCATGATGTTAAGACATATTAACTTGAACTACTCAGAGTCTCTATACAGATTATTTAATTCACTGGGTTGGAGGAGAGGACATGTTTTAATGTTTGGGTTATCAGATGGATTGTCAATGTAGCCAATAAACATAGCATGCCTTGGAGATTTCAAGATGTTGTTTGTTAGATTTATGCAACAAGTATTTGATTTAGAATATAGGGGATATTTGCTAGTCAGGGAAATATGGACAGTAAATATTTTTTTTATAGACCAAGCTGTACAATTTATATTTAGAATTGAGATGTATTTAATAAAAGGTGTGAATTTGGCTCAAACGCAAAGGTGTGCAGCATACCGTATATTCGTTATTGAAATGTTTGATTTATAATTTGAGAGCGAAAAGTGATCGAGAAAATGTAGGTGATAGCATATAGAGAAGAGTGGGTAGGAGCGTATAAAAGAAGTAAATTTGTGGGAAAGAAAGAGACAGTGTGAGAAGGGAAAATAGAGAGAGGTAATCAAGAGGAGGAGAGAGAGAAAGCGGAGGAGAGGTATTAAAAGAGGGGGATAGAGGAAAAAAGGGAACAAGAGAGAGAAAAAAAGAGGGGCGAACGAGGGAGGAGAAAGGGAGAGAGATATAGAGAATGATGGGAGAGAGTAGTAGCACAAGAATGAAGGGAGAGAACAAAAAGAAAAGAGAAGGAAAAAAGAAACAGAAAGAGACGGAAAGATAGAGAAGGAGAGTGAAATAAAGAAAATAAAAGGGAAAAAGAAAGACAGAGGAAGAGAGCAAGAAAGAGAAAAAAGAGAAGAAAAGGAGAGTAAGAGGGAGAAGTAGAAAGAGACTGAAAAAGAAAAATAGAGAAAAAAGGAAGGAAGGAGAGAGAAGGAGGCAAAGACATAGAGAGAAAGAAAGAAAAGAAGGGAATAAGAGAGAAAAAGGAAGGGAAAGAGAGACGAAGAGAGAGAGAGATAGAAAAAAGAAAGGGGAAAAAAGAAATTGAGAGATGGAAAAAGAAAGACAGAGAGGTGAAGAGGGAGATAAAGAGAGAGAGAGAGGAAAGATAGAGAAAAAAGAAGAGAAAGAGGGAAAGGTAGAAACAGAGAGAGAGAAAGAGAGGAAAAGAGAAGCAGGCAAAAACATAGCGGGAGAAAGAGAGACAAAGAGATGGAGAGATATAAAGGGAAGAAGAGAGAAAAAGAGAGAGAGAGAGTGAGAGAGAAAGAAAGAAACTAAGGAGAGACAGAGGGAGAGGCGAAGAGAGATAGAGAAACAGAAAGGGAAAAAGACAAAGAGAGAAAAGAAAAGGAAAAAGGAAGAGAGAGATAGAGAGGGAGAGAGCGAAGAATATAGAGAGAGAAGGAGAGAAAGAGTGAAAAGTAGAAACAGGAGGAAAGAGAGAAAGAGAGAGTGAGATAATAATAATAATAATTATAACTAATAAAAATAGGAAAATAATAAGAAATGATATAATAATAATAATAATTATAATAATAATAATAATAATAATAATAATAATAATAATAATATATAGAGTGAAGAATAGAGAAGGATAAGCACATCGAAGGAAGTAAAATAAAGACACAAAGGGAACCTTGTGTTTTCTTGGGTTTAGTAATGCGATATTCCTTCAACTTTTCAAGATTTAAAAGAATGAGAGAGAGAGAGAGAGAGAGAGAGAGAGAGAGAGAGAGAGAGAGAGAGAGAGAGAGAGAGAGAGAGGCCTATTCTAATGTAAGAGAAAGAATTTAAAACATAAAAGTGAATAAATACATAAATCAATAACATATCGTTGCCACAAATATTTATCTTATCTGGTAATAATAATAATAATAATTCAAATTCTAATTCAAGAGGCTTTTATTCATTGAACGTACATTATAATTTACAATATTTATCAGGTCTTATACTACTAACTATATTATAATAAAAACAATAATAATAGTAATGAGTGACTGTACAGTTCTCTGAAAAGGACTTCTAAGGGAATACACATTAGTTTCCATTGAGCCCAAGGTTTAGTAGTTAAATAAGTTTTTAATTTTATTATTTAAAAAGTAAATTCTAATATGGTGTATATAATAAATGAGTAAAAAAGATAATGGTAATTAAAATACAAATATTATGTAAAATTAATAATAGTTATAATAAAATACTAATTCTAATATAATAATAATAATAATAATAATAATAATAATAATAATAATAATAATAATAATAATAATAATAATAATAATAATAATAATAATAATAATAATAATAATATAATAATAATAATAATAATAATAATAATATATAATAATAATAATAATAATAATAATAATATATAATAATAATAATAATAATAATAATAATAATAATAATAATAATAATAATAATAATAATAATAATAAATAATAATAATATGAAGGAAGAAATGAAAAATAAAGTAATGAGAGTAAAATAATAATAATCAGAAAAATTATGATAGGGAAGTTCTAATAAAATCAACAACTATAATAATGATAACAATGATAATAATAAGAAAATTGTAATAGCAACAGTAATAAGGCTTATAGTGCTGATTCCAAAGCTAACTTCAATTACGGCAATAATTTAAAAGTATTAATAGAATTATCATAATAAAAGTAAAGACAATACCAAACAAAAATAATAACAATAAATAATAATAAGTAAAAATAAAAATAATAAATAATAATAGTAATAGTAATAATAATAATAATATATTATTAATAATAAAATAATAATAATAATAACAATAATAACAATAATAATAATAATGATAATAATAATAATAATAATAATGACGATAGTAATAATAAAAATAATAATTGGTAATTATCAAAAAAATAATAATAATAATAATAATAATAATAATAATAATAATAATAATAATAATAATAATAATAATAATAATAATAATAATAATAATAATAATAAAAATTTTTTTTTTTAAATATAAGTAATATAGTAGTAATAATAATAATAATAATAATAATAATAATAATAATAATAATAATAATAATAATAATAATAATAATATATAATAATAATAATAATAATAAATAATAATAATAAATAATAATAATAAATGAATAGTATATTAGTAATGAATAATAATAATAATAATAATAATAATAATAAAATGAAATAGTAATAAATAAAAAAATAATTAATAATAAATTTTAATTTTAATTATTTTATTTATTTATGTTATATAATATGATTATAATAATAATATTTGAAAATATTAAAAATAAATATTTAATAATACAATAACAAATAAAAATAATACAAAAAAATAATGAACATAATGCAACTTGAAATCACTGAAATCGTAGTAGAGATAATTCAAATAACTATAATATTTATTTATTTTTCAGTATATTTTCAATCAAAATAATGATATTGGTAATTTTTTTTCAGTATAACTCCGGTCAAAATAATGAATGATATTGGTAATTTTATTTAGTATATTTCCAGTTAAAATAATGATAGTGATAATTTTTTTCAGTATATTTTCAATCAAAATAACGATATAGATAATTTTTTTCAGTATAACTGGTCAAAATAACGATTAATGATATTGATAATTTTTTTCAGTACATTTTCAATCAAAATAATGATATTAGTAATTTTTTTCAGTATAACGCCAAAATAATTATATTGGTAATTTTTTCAGTATATTTCAAAATAATGATATTGGTAAAATTTATTTCCACCAACTCTTAGTCAAACATAGAAAATAGGATATTTTTTTTTCAATATATTTCCAGTCAAAATAATGATATTGGTAATTTTTTCAGTATAATCTCCAGTCAAAATAATATATTGGTAATTTTTTCAGTATATTTCCAGTCAAAATAATTATATTGGTAATTTTTTCAGTATAATTCCAGTCAAAATAATGATATTGGTAATTTTTTTTTGGTATATTTCCAGTCAAAAGTAATGATATTGGTAATATTTTTCAGTATATTTCCAGTCAAATATAATGATATTGGTAATTTTTTTCAGTATAACTCCGGTCAAAATAATGAATGATATTGGTAATTTTTTTTTCAGTATATTTCCAGTCAAAATAATTATATTGGTAATTTTTTCAGTATTTTTTTTTGGTATATTTCCAGTCAAAATAATTATATTGGTAATTTTTTCAGTATTTTTTTTTGGTATATTTCCAGTCAA
>SEYY01006017.1:7500-20000 GCA_009176605.1 Armadillidium nasatum | reverse complement strand
GAGTCTATCAACTGCTGTTGGGTGTGACGTTTTTCAAACTGGAAGGAATAATAAATAATATAAACGGTGGCCGTCTACAGCAGCTGCTATAGAACGACCGGAAAGGAAATTAGTGAGAAGATCACAGAGAGAAGGATAGATACCGAAAGAGGGAAGTTTAGAAATCAAAGCTTTGTGCCAGACTCTATCGAAGGCTTTCGATATGTCCAGCGCCACAGCAAAGGATTCACCGAAATGCCGAAGAGCGGAAGATCAAGAGTCAGAGAGAAGGGAAAGAAGATCACCCGTAGAACGTTTCTTACGAAAGCCATACTGGCGATCAGAGATAAGATTAGAAGAATTGAGATGTTTCCAAATCTTCCTGTTAAGGATAGATTCGAAAACTTTAGAGAGAACGGAGGTCAAAGAAATAGGACGGTAGTTGGAGGGTTGAGAGGGGTTCCCTTTCTTCGGCACAGGCTGAATGAGCGTACGTTTCCAGCAAGAAGGAAGGTTGAAGTAGAGAGACAAAGACGAAATAGTTTACCGAGGCACGGTGCAAGCTCGGAAGCACAAGTTTTGAGAACCACAGGAGGAATACCATCCGGACCGTACGCCTTCTTAGTATTATGCTCAGAGAGAGCGGAAATGACATCTTTAGAAGAAATTCTAATTTTAGGCATAATTGAGTTACAGGGGGTTGAAGGAGGAGGAATAGCTCCGGAATCGTCTAAGGTTGAATTAGAGGCAAAAGTTTAAGCCAAGAGTTCAGCTTTAGAACAAGGTAAAATAGCAGTTGTGCCGTCGGAAGATATTAAAGGAGGGAAAAAGGAAGAAGCAAAGTTAGAGTTGACATTTTTTGCAAAATGCCAGAAAGAACGTGAAGAAGAGGAATCAAAAAGATTATTGCATTTTCTACGGAGAAATGAGTTTTTAGTGCTACGAAGGATAGATTTTGCACGATTCCGGGATGAAATATAAGTAGCGTGAGTTTCTAGAGTTTGAAGACGACGGTAATCCCTGAAGGCAACATCCCTGCGGCGGATAGCGCGAGAACAAGCAGAGTTAAACCAAGGTTTGTTAGGTTTAGTAGAAGGGAAAGAATATGGAATGTACGCCTCCATGCCAGAGAGAATCACCTCGGTAATGCGTTCTGCACACTCCGAGGGACCCCTCCCACGGAAGCAATAAACATTCCACGGGAAATAGAAGAAGTACGACCTCAGGTCCGACCAGCTTGCGGCACCGAAGTGCCTCAAACTTTTCCTTTCAATAGAAGGGGGTCTTTTCTGCGCAAGACTTGAAGAGACAGAACAAGATACGGAGATAAGAAGGTGATCGGAGGAACCCAGAAGGAGGAAAGACTTTAACAGTATAAGGAGAAGGATTAGAAGTTAGGAAAAAGGTCTAGAATGTTGGTTTCATCCTCACACACACACACACACACATATATATATATATATATATATATATATATATATATATATATATATATATATATATATATATATATATATATATATATATATATATATATATATATATATATATATATATATATATATATATATATATATATATATATATATATATAGATAGATAGATAGATAGAGATGAGAGAGAGAGAGAGAGAGCACTTTATCTTCCCTATAATGAAGGCTTATATCTGAATTCTTTTTAAAAATTGTTATATTTATTTCAACATAATAATAATAATAATAATAATAATAATAATAATAATAATAATAATAATAATAATAATAATAATAATAATAATAATAATAATAATAATGATAATAATAATATTAATGATAATAATTATAATGATGATGATATATAAAATAATAATGATGATGATAATAATGATGATTAATGATAATAATAATAATAATAGCAATAATAATAATAATAATAATAATAATAATAATAATAATAATAATAATAATAATAATAATAATAATAATAATAATAATAATAATAATAATAATAATAATAATAATAATAATAATAATAATAATAATAATAATAATAATAATAATAATAATAATAATAATAATAATAATAATAATAATAATAAAAATAATAATAATAATAATAATAAAAATAATAATAATAATAATAATAATAATAATAATAATAATAATAATAATAATAATAATAAAAATAATATTCGTTTATTTTTTCAGATTTCGACAACACATTTCATAAAATTTTAAAAATTTTCTAGATGAAAATTTTAAATTGCTGAAAATGTCAGAATTTGATAAACTTCCTAATGAAATATTAGCAAAAATATTCGATTACTTTTCCATTTGGGACAAAATTTCCGTTTCAAATGTTTGTAAAAGATTTGATAGTGTTTGCCACTTGGACGATAGAATATTGAAATCCACATTTGGAAAACGGTAAGTTCAAATTATTTTTTTAAATGATAATTTTAGACTTTGGATTTTGGGATTTTATAAGTAGGGTTGGACATCGAAATGGGTCTTAGTTCTTTCTACCTAAATTTTGAATCCTTCGGCTCCATTTTCAGCTCCTTTTCTGACTCTGCATCAAAAATTATTTCCTTAACATCACTTTATCTTCTCTTGATGATTAGGCATGACCTTTGCTTTCTATTAAAAGGATGCTGGAGTTGTAATTGAATATCCCCATTATTGATGGACTCTCAATAGATATAAGGATATTAAAAAACTCATGACTGTATCATTGGACGCAGCTCCCCCTTCCCTTATTAATTCTATAATTCTAAGTATTCCGATTTCTCCTGGCAACATACCATTTCTTATTACAATTTTCATATTGGCGCTGATGTTTTCAAAATACTTTTTGTTTTTTTGCTCTAATATTTTAGTAATACTACGCTGATCATACTTATTTTTCCTTTGTTTGTATCCTTTAGGCCACTTTCCTAAGATGTGGCATCTTATTATCAATCTTTAGCCTGAGTTTCTTGTACTGTTGTTCCCTTATAAATGTATGATGGAAGACATTCAATATTTTCATGTTTCTCATGCACGAATCTATCACAATATTTTCTTTTATATTTCTGACTCTTTCCAAATGGTCAGCAAAATTTCAGTACTTCGTCTCTTTTCACTTAACTCTCGCATTATAGATTCCCAGTCAATAAAAATATCTTATCTTTTCATCTTACCTTAACGCACTCCTAAAATATCTCCATTTATCGTTCATTTCCGCCTCAAGATACCTTTGTTTGAGTTGCCTACACCCGAAAAAGATGAGGAATGCATCTTTCTTTTTGTTTTGAGTGAGCTTGTGACAAATCACTCTCATATATCTTCTGCGTTATGTAGGAATGGTGTCATTTTCAGCCCCATAATGAAAAATATTCCATTCTTCCTGATTTCCTTTTCTACCACCTCGTACATCAATACATTCCCCTCCCTCCAAAATATCTATCTTGTTCCATCTTTCTCAGCCACATCATTACTATTTCTGTTACACTTATCTTTCTTTCATCTTTTTGCATCTTCAATCACCTCCTCCTTTCCGTTATAAATTGAGACGTTTAGTACCGCACATCCAAAAACTTTTATTAAAGAGCTTTGAAATACCCTTCCCCACAATTTTTTCTGAGGTACCTTGAGTAAAAGTTTGTTCCCGAGGTTGGTCTTTGAGTTATACAAGCAATTTTAAGCTCTAGATACCTGTTTGCTTAGCCTGTCCTGTTTTAGCCACAGCAACGTCAGCCGAACCCAGTGTTCACAACAAGAACAATAGGTACATTAAATTGGACCTTGCTATATATATATATATATATATATATATATATATATATATATATATATATATATATATATATATATATATATATATATATATATATATATATATATATTATATATATATATATACCACAGATGGCCTTGGGCGTGGGAAACGATCAATTCTGAGAATACAAAATCTTTACAGTCAGAAAATTGGAAGAAAGAAATCGAAGACGCACTTGAGATTAGCAACAAATTTGAACCAATTTTCGATTCTTTAAGTTCTGAATTATACAAATATCAAAACATTACTTCGCCTATTTTATCTTCAATTTTCAAATTGTGCAATGTTGGAAGTTTTGGACCGTTAATTGTTATGAATGAACTTTTTTGCTATAAATTTTTCACCAAATATTTAATTAGAATGCGGGTAAAGCATATATATATATATATATATATATATATATATATATATATATATATATATATATATATATATATATATATATATATATATATATATATATATATATATATATATATATATATATATAATTAAAACTTTTGTGTTAAAAGACTAACTAGGGGCATACAAATGGAACACCAAATTTAAGAAATATCATTATAATAGTCAAATTAAAGGACGATATGACTCGATACACGTTGAATAAATTTAAGCAAAGAAAGGTAAGTATAGAGATAATAGAAAAAGAGAGTGTTTCAGACTTCACAGGTGGAGTACGTTTACAGGTGAGAATTTTCTTGTGATTTCAAATGCTAAGCTACTTGGAGGACATCAATTATTAACAGGAGTAAGGCAAGAGTCTTGGATATCATTCTTTCTAGTGTTTAGAGGGAATTTACTTCAGAATTTGTGTCTTTCTTTCTTGAACTATGCTCTCCTTCCCTTAACACTAATAACTTTCTTTAGCGTTTTTCTAGGAAAAGTGGCTCTAAACCATCGTTTCCCCGTTTCCCAACTGGGGTTCCCACGGAGCCCCGGGAGACCGCAGAAGCTTGGATTAATTATTTGGTTTTACTAACCCACAAATAAATATTTAATTTATTAATATTACATATGAGAATATGGGGGTCCACATACCTAAAGTTAGGACTCAGATGGGGGGGTCAGCAAGCATATAAGGTTGGGAACCCATGATCTAAACCTTATAACCTTTTGCTCTATTTAAAGGTATTTGAATCTGTGCTTAACCTTTCGTTTTATGAATCATTTGGAATCAAATTATATTCACATTAATCTTCATTAAGGCTACTGAATCTCAAGGTCAACATGTTATTTACTCTCCTATCTTGATCATCTTCTGTTTTTTGACCTTAGGGATTATGAGGATTTTTGTGTAGTGGTGTTTGACATATCCAAGGCATTTGACTGTATATGTCATACGCTGCTCTGCTCTACGCTCTCTTACTTATATAATAATAATAATAATAATAATAATAATAATAATAATAATAATAATAATAATAATAATAATAATAATAATATTTACAATAATAATAATAATAATAATAATAATAATAATAATAATAATAATAATAATAATAATAATAATAATAATAATAATAATAATAATAATAATAATAATAATAATAATAATAATAATTAATATAATAATAATAATAATAATAATAATAATAATAATAATAATAATAATAATAATAATAATAATAATAATAATAATAATAATAATAATTTCTCACTCTTTTTCACTTTCTCTCACTTTCTCACTCTTATCCAATTTTTCTTCCAGTCGTTCTATTTTAGCAGTTGTTGATGGAGAGACATTTTCCTCTCCTGTTAATTGTGATTTTCTTCAGACATTTTCTGTTTTGTACTTTGCTCCTATTTTTCATTAACGACCTTCTATGTTGATCTTCTAACATGATTTATGCTGATGACTTAATTTACCATTCTTATATAATAATAATAATCAAATAATAATAATAATAATAATAATAATAATAATAATAATAATAATAATAATAATAATAATAATAATAATAATAATAATCATTATTATTAATATTATTATTATTATTATTATTATTATTATTATTATTATTATTATTAAAATTTCAAATTAGCTTTTTTTTTTTTTTTTTGTGGGGGGGATCTAAAGTTGTGTCCCCAGAATTATTTCTTCTCTGAAGAATTTTCAGGCTGGGTAGGTTCGACTTGTGCATTTCGAATGCTTAAAAATTGTCTTCGGCATATCTCCCCCTCCATTGCACGTTTCCAACCTCTTTCGACGGTTCTACCTTCTCATCTATTGACAACATAGGAATACGTGTCTCGACATTAAAAATAAGCATCACATTATACAGTATAAAAAAAAGGACCTGCTCATAAAAGCTAGGAGTTCTGTTCATTGTGACCTGAATTTTTTTCCTATGCAGTTGGAGCAGCTGTCTTAGGGCTTCATCCGCTGATGTATATAGTATTGTTCACATATCTTGGGCTTCTGTTCAACCCATATTTTTGAAAGGGTTAATTTAAAAATGGAAAAACCTTATTAACTGTCTCAAACCTTCTAACTTCCTTGACCACTTAACTTTGGACCTTAATGTAGTAGCCGATGCCTGTGGCAGTTTTCTCTTCGCATTCCACCACCGTTGAGGAGCCAAGGAGCAAAAAGAATTCCAGGTCTTCACACGAATTAAATGTTGAGATTGTTATGCTAAGTTTTGTTCACTATGATGCCTCTTTCCTTTCAGTCACATTTACTCTATGGAATTCTTTGCTTTTTTATTCCCTTCTACATTTATCTTCACTTACTTTAAAACCCAGGTTTTTTACCCACTAAAGAGGCTTTGTTTTTGGCTTTTCTTGAGTGGGGTTTTGTTCTGTCCTTTTATTCTTCTAATTCCATCTCAGTGTAAAAGGCGTTGCTCATGAGTAGTGCCGAAATTGGAAATAATGAAATGAAAATTGAAATAATTATTGCTTTCGTCACACTCGTGAGATTGGGAAAGGAGATGAAATATTGAATATTATACTAATGATCACATCATTGATCATAAAGATACAAGTTTCTTAGAAATAGAAAAGGAGCAATATATATATATATATATATATATATATATATATATATATATATATATATATATATATATATATATATATATATATATATATATATATATATATATATATATATATATATATATATATATATATATATATATTTTAGACAATTATCTTACACTACAAAGGAGTTTTATACCCGAAAACTTCTTTATCATATTAATTATTATTCACTATGGCAAAAATGAAAGAATTTTCAGTCTTCCACCGGAGAAGCAAAGCTTAGAAAAAGGAATTTTTTATTTGGTAAAAGGACTTCGACCTGAACAGCTTCTCAATATTCAATACGAAGAGGTAGGATATATATATATATATATATATATATATATATATATATATATATATATATATATATATATATATATATATATATATAATATTATATATATATATATATATATATATAGTTTTTTTTTTTTATTTTATTTATTTTTTTTTGATTTTTTTTTTTTTTTTTTTTTTTTTTTTTTTTTTTTTTTTTTTTTTTTTTTTATTTAAAGTTTTATTATAAAAATATTTTTCCCCTTTATTTTTATTTACAGTTCTCTTCAAAATCAGATAAATTAGCATTTGCAGCACAATCTTCCTTAAGATCTTCAAATCCAAATCATCCTGCTGTCTTCATTAAATTATTTTCTCCAGAAGAAAAACTGGAAAAGTCGAAATGGTCAAAAGAAGAAACTTGTGAAATTTTTCAATGCATTGAGAATATCTTATTCAGAAAGGTTATTTAATTTCTTTTAAAATAATAATAATAATTTTTAAATAAAAAATAATAATTATTATTATTTTTAAAGAAATATATATTTTTTAAATATACCTGAAAAATTTATAAACAAATAAAAGAAATCAAATGCAACTGTAAAAGTTCCATTTACATTTACAGTTGCGTTTAGAGTTTCTTCCTTTTTACTTTAATAATAATAATAATAATAATAATAATAATAATAATAATAATAATAATAATAATAATAATAATAATAATAATAATAATAATAATAATAATAATAATAATAATTCAAATTCAAATTCAAAATTCTTTATTCATTGAACGTACACTGTAATTTACAATATGTAGTAGGTCATATACTACTAACTATAATAATAATAATAATAATAATAATAATAATAATAATAATAATAATAATAATAATAATAATAATAATAATAATAATAACAATAATAATAATATAACAATAACAATAATAACAATAATAGTAATAGTAATGAAGTGACTGTACAGTTCTTTGAAAGGGGACTTCTAAGGGGATGCACATTGGTTTCCATTGAGCCCCAAGGTTTAGTAGTTTAAATAAGTTATTTAATTTTATTATTAAAAGTAAATACTAATATGGTGCATATAACAAAATGACTGATAAAGATCACGCTAATTAAAATACAATTATCTTTTAAAATTAATAATAGTGAAAATAGTACTAACATTATTAATTCTAATATCAAAAATAGAAAACTCAATAATATAAGTAATAATGGTGAGAGAAAGAAGATATTCGCAAGAACGATAATTACTTATAAATTTAATAGTTTTTAATAGTTTTGTTATCTTAAAATCTGATTTTTTTTATATTTTTATATTTTTTTTATTTTTATTTTTTTATTAATATTATTAATGTAAACTTATTTAATTCTAAATTTTTTCTAGCTGGCTTAAAATCTCCTTTTCTTAACAGATTCCTCATACGTCCAGAAATGATGATGATGATGATATCCTTGAAATATTTTCACCCAAAAACCCGGAGGATCTGGCAAATGATTTTTTTTTCCCAATGATTTACATGGCTCTCAGTCATCGCTTAGGAATCCCTTTACAGCTAATTCGATATGAAGATAAACTACTGTTTAAATGGAAACCTTCAGAGTAAGTCATTGCTTTGTTTTTTTTAAATAGGTAATAATAATAATAATAATAATAATAATAATAATAATAATAATAATAAATAATAATAATAATAATAATAATAATAATAATAATAATGATAATAATAATAATAATAATAATAATAATAATAATAATAATAATAATAATAATAATAGCAAAAACAACTCAGAAATTATAATAATTATAAGGATGACTGCAGTTGTCATGTTCCTGAAGATAATGTTCAGAAAAGGTTGTGTGTTATTTTCTTCAATTGTAAATGACACTTTGGTGAAGATTACTACTGTTAAAGTTAATAAATAAGTGTTTCAGATTTTGATTCGAAATAGGAAAAAGAAATTGTCAACTTGGGTCTATAGAAGAGAATTAAGTTGTACGGTAGCATTTTTGTTTATATGTTTCATTAAAAGGTTAGCAAAAGTAGTTCTCTGTGGAATCTGACATTGTATCATTATTTCACTATGTTGGCATATGTTTCCGTTTAAGGGGAAGTACGAGTCAGACAAATCCCGGGTTCTAGGATAGCTCAGCGGTAGAAAATCGAGTCTTTGTCGTTATCAGTCGCAACATGCGGTGGTTCGACCCCAGACGAGGAAAAATTTCTTTATTTTCTAATAATGTTCTATTTACTTCATATATATATATATATATATATATATATATATATATATATATATATATATATATATATATATATATATATATATATATATATATATATATATATATATATATATATATATATATATATATATATATATATATATATATATATATATATATTCCTTAATAGTTCCGAAAACGTTGAAGTCACCCATCCGTACTACAAGATAAACTGGCAGGATTTAAGCGAAACAGAACGCAGTCTAGTATGTCAATATCCATGTTCCACAAAAAGCTTCCTAATACATTTGGCTCACGATTCGTTCCACAGCACAGACGAAAGTTCTGCAGATTTTGGCTTCGTAACAGAAAAGATTGCTGCAGCTGGAATGATTTTGCTACTTTCATCTTTTCCTGGAGATAATGACGACTCTCTTTTTTGGTATGTACTAATTTATTAAATATTAAGTGAAAAAAAATTATTATTATCATTATTATTATTATTATTATTATTATTATTATTATTATTATTATTATTATTATTATTATTATTATTATTATTATTATTATTATTATTTATTTATTTATTTATTTATTTATTTATTTTTTTCAGTATATCCAGTATTGGGATTTTTTACATTAGTGAAGTATACAATATTATATTTCAGGATATATATATATATATATATATATATATATATATATATATATATATATATATATATATATATATATATATATATATATATATATATATATATATATATATATATATATATATATATATATATATATATATATATATATATATCAGAGGTGGGCGCGCAAATTTTAAACTTTAGAGCGCAAACGCAAAAGTGCAAACTGGGAAAACTTAGTGCGCAAGCGCAAAAGCGCACATTTTTTCAAAAATTTAGTCCGCAAACGCAAAAGCGCACATGTCCGCAAATTAAAATTTTTCTTAAAGCGCAAATCTAGGAGCGAAAAAAAAAAAAAAAATAAAAAATAGATCGCAAGTTTGTAAAGATGAATTATTTTTAAATTTTATTTGAAAGATGCAAATGTATAACAAAAAATTAGAAAGATCTTATTTATTCAATTATCTTTGATCTTTTCCTCCTCGTAGCTCTCCTCTTGCATTCTGAACAGGGTCATATTCCCTTTCATAAAGATAAATTTTTCAAAATTGCTGGATGCCATGGCTGCCCTCTTTGGTCTTGACTATGCAACCTTTCCACGTCCGCTGAGCTGGCTAATGGGGTATTACACTTAATAAAGAAGTCCACGCAGACCTCCTGGTATTCACACGGAAAAAGGTTCCTAGTGAAAGGGGTACTGTGGTGAATATTTACTACAGTACAGCTATCCAAGGTTTGTCCCAACCTTTCCTCCAGAAGTATCTGCTGAATATATAAGGGCTTCAGTTTCTGAAATATTTAGAAATGGTATCAAAAACTTAAATCATTTTTAAGTTTCATTTGAATATTATATCAGTGTATATATATATATATATATATATATATATATATATATATATATATATATATATATATATATATATATATATATATATATATATATATATATATATATATATATATATATATATATATATATATATATATATATATATATATATATATATATATATATATATATATAATACAAGAGATGATTAAAGTTTGTTGCAAATTATAAAAATAACTCACCTTAAATGGGCCCATTTCAGACTCAGTCCCATCACCTTCAATGCCTTGATGTGGAGGAGTAAAATTCGATGCAATATTACACTTTATTTTCTCCAACATCTTGACAGGTGGGTACTTCTCCTCATTTAGCCTACGTACCACTCTGAGTTTGAAGTGAAGGTGCTGGGCTGTTGCCATAAGCAAATCAAAATCATCAAAGATACTGCTGAACCTCGGTTCAAAGCCCTTTTCTTTATCTTTGTTTGGCTTTGATTGCTTTAGCAAGTAGTTGACTAACTTTTTGGCATAGTTATATTTTTCCATCTCTCTTTGCATTTCCACGAGATTATCCTTGAGGAGGAAGAGGTTAGGCAATAGAACTCCCACGCACGCATTCTTCTCATTCTGCAACATATCCATCCTAACAGCAATAGGCGTCATTATTTCGATGTACTCAGCAATTACCTCTTTATCAGTTTTATTAAATACTGGAAGACAAGGCTTTTGTTTCTTACAAATGTTGTTGATTTGTGTCATGCTACCATCAAGGTTCTTAAGCAGGTCTTTCATAGAATCGTATAGGGAGTTCCAAGCGAGTAATACTTGGTGTTTTAAACTTTGTTCCCAACTCCTTCTTGATTCTCGCAGCAGTTGTAGTTTTCCTATTTTGGGCATTCCACAATGCCTGTGCTTTGGCAAGTGTCTTATTAAATGGATCCTTGGCACCAGAGGACCAGCGAAGAACTTTCGAAACATCCCTAGTAGCCAAGATGTTTAATGTGTGGGAAATGCAACGACGATGTTTAAGTAGGCAAATGGCATCGTGTTCTTCAAGCAGATATTTAGACAGAGCGCAAATTTGCGCTTTTGCGCTCTTAAAAAAGTTGTTAAGCGCAAATGCAAAAACGCACATTTTTCGAAATTTCGCGCAAACGCAAAAGCGCGCATTTTTTACCTAAAGCGCAAATTGCACTTTCATTTGCCCTTATGCCCATCTCTGATATATACTCGATATATATATATATATATATATATATATATATATATATATATATATATATATATATATATATATATATATATATATATATATATATATATATATATATATATATATATATATATATATATATATACGACAGTGAGGCAGCTAACTTTTGTTTGAAAAATGAACTTCATATTGAAACTATCGCTGAGATCTGTGGAAAAAACTTCAATAATATTTCTAGTGTAGAAGGGAAAATGAAAATCAGAAATATTTCAGCAGATGCTCAGCGTCTTCTCTCTGTTCAGCGAAAAGGACCTAAACCAATTAAGGCGAAAAGGAGAAGGAAAGAAACACTCGTGAAATTTGCAACAGGAATGATTGTGAATGTTAATTCAGACGATCGATGCGGCGTTATTTTTGGATGGGATGAGGTATGTATATCTTTATAATTTTAATCCATAAGAGTTATTCCTAAATTTATGATTTTTAATAATTTAAATCG
>SEYY01006017.1:0-2500 GCA_009176605.1 Armadillidium nasatum | reverse complement strand
CAAAGGAGCCATTTTAGCCAAAGGACTAAATTTGGCATTTTCAAATTCGAATTTGTAGTAAATTTATTCATTTTAGGGGATGTGCTATGTGTCTTTCACTTGCTGAGTCAGGGCCTACAAGAGTTAACTCTTGCGGGAGTAGGGGAGCTCGTTGTTGGCGTTATCAACATTTGAGAACGTAAACAAAGTAAAGCTCAGTTTTCTGCCGTTTCTGACTGTTTTGCACAATTCTCAGAGGATCATGAAAATGAAGATGAAATTCTTCAAACATCTTCTAAAAGATAAAAACAACAGGCAACATATTTTCGAATTTCTTACCAACAGATCAACATTTCTCAGAAACATCAGTAACATCATATGAAATGGATGGAGATCTCTCTGCCCCAATTCGAGTAAAGAGTATTGGCGGGTGGTCTCACATTTTTTAATTTTGAATGCCGTCATTGGTCATCTTAAAGAAAGAAATGGCCTGTGCAGTTGAGGAATTCATTGCATTTTACTTCGAAGAAGGTAAAGTTTTCGTTCAACATTATGGCCCTTTATTTTTATCGATGAAAACATTTTAAAAGCAGAAATGACAGTAGCTTCGAATGCTTAAAAACTCACCTTTAAGAAAAGAAGGGCTTAAGCCGCATAAGAAAATGAGCTGTATGGTAAACTCGGCGAGGTTTCCAAACCTATATAAACTTCTACAACTCTGCTGACCTTCTCGGTGTCATCCTGTTCCGCTGAGAGATCATTCTCTGCTATTGAGGAGAATAAAGACATGGTTCCGAACAAGAATGACTTTGGCAACATGTCAGTGCTTCATATCGAAAACGCTCTGGTAAAGACGATTCCATTAGATGACGTGTTGAAGGTATATCGCGAGAAGCAACAACAACTTCGTCTATAAAATAGCAGGACGGTAAGGGATATTAATTTTTAATTTCCTTTGATTTTTGTTATTTAATTCTTACACTCACATACACATACAGGTACACGCACATATATATATATATATATATATATATATATATATATATATATATATATATATATATATATATATATATATATATATATATATATATATATATATATATATATCACCCCTGTGGGCTAAGCTCCTCCAAAGACTTTTCCAGAAATCCTCCTGTTTACAGCAATGCCATTTTGAATCTCTGACCAAAAACTTACTCCAAGCACTAAAGTTATCTAAAAATAATAAAGAATTAAGAAGAATTGTGTCTGTTATAAAAAGGATAGCATAAGGACAGTAAGACAACTGTTTGACGGTAAGAAAGAGATGATCAGGGTGAGAACGAAAACTGAACTGGTGAAAAGCCTTAGGATCCATTTTTAGAGAAGATCTATGAGAGAAAAATCACTCCAGTTGAGCGATGTATACTCCATGTAAAGACAAGCAACACTTCAATACAGAACATATTTGGTGGCCCATGGGGTTTCGTGGGGTCAAAGGTGCAAAGTGAGGGCTTAGATAGTTTTTAAAGATCCGTGTAAGCCATTTGAAAAGTATTTTTTTCTTTTTGAGATTGGATTGCCAATCTCTGAAGGGGAGTGGTGTAATAGGTGCTTTAAAAGTAAACCAACTAAATAAATGTAAATTTATCGGTAAAAATATTTCGAAAACAGATTGAATCAGGAGACGGAAAAGGTAACTTAAAATGTAAGATAGATTGAATCAAGAGACGGGAAGGAAAACTTGAATGGAAGACAGCTCGTGGAAGAGCTTAGTGACTGTTGGTAAAGTGGCTGGATAAATGATTGGAATTAAGTGTTTACGAAGTAATTAATGGTAAAATTAAAGTGTTATGTTTTAACGGAGGAATGGTTAAATTAAAGTGCTTGTATTGTAACTTGTCATGTCGAACCGGAATTCAGTATAGTGTTCTGACGAAATGTGGTAATGTGAAATTATTGTTTAGTAATGGCTTGTTGAAAACTGTGACTGAGGATCGTTAAAGAAGGTCGTCGTTCTGATGGGAGGAGTAGTGTTTCCAGACTGCATTGACTGCGGCATGAACTGTGTTGAAAGTGTGATTTACTGGATGCTGGCGGGACTGGCTGGATGGCGCTGCTTCTCGCTGAAGATTGACGAACGTGGAAGATCCTACACTGGGAAGAAGATACGGATTGGTGTACTGTGTATATTTTGTGATCAGTTTTAAATTATTTTATATTAATGTTGCGAAGAGATGTACTGTGTTGTAAATTGTTAATAATAATGTGTATAAATTTGTATATTTATTTACCCTCACTTGCGTTGAGACTCCATTGAAGAGCCCGTAGTTGCTGGGGCCTGGGTATTGGCCCGGTAACAATATATATATATATATATATATAATATATATATATATATATATATTATATATATATATATATATATATATATATATATATATATATATATATATATATATATATAAATATAATATTATGAAATAAATGGCTAAAATAACAAACCCCATAAATGGAATTTTAATATAAGTTTTAGTTA
>SEYY01006016.1:17500-21231 GCA_009176605.1 Armadillidium nasatum | reverse complement strand
CCCCTCCCCCTTCACTCACCGCTTTTAAACTAAATGTTTTTAAAAAAATCTTTACATAATCCTTTTAAATTCTACTTTTAATGGAGTTTTTTACTCCAGCAGCTTCTCAAAAAAAAAAAAAAAAAAAATTATATATATATATATATATATATATATATATATATATATATATATATATATATATATATATATATATATATAAGATGCATATAGAGAAAGTAACAAGTGAGACAGATATGTTTCAACATGTACAGTTACATGTACCATTACAGCATGTACATTTACATGTACCCTTACAGCAGGTACAGTTCGTTACATGTACCATTTCAGCATGTACCAAGTTGCATGTACCGTTATAGCTTGTACAGTAACATGTACCATTACAGCATGTACAGTTACATGCACCCTTATAGCTTGTACAGTTACATGTACCATTACAGAATGTACAGTTACACCTACCAATACAGCATGTACAGTTACATGTACCATTATAGCTTGTACAGTTACATGTACCATTATAGCATGTACAGTTACATGCACCGTTATAGCTTGTACAGTTACATGTACCATTACAGCACGTACTGTTACATGTACCGCTACATGTACCGTTACAATATGCACGGGCGCCATTTTGTTAAAAGCAAGAGTCTTTACATAAGTTCATGCCCCTTTCATGCCCCCGTAATACTAGTAAGATTTTTTCTGATAATTATTAATCAATCTGTTTAACGTATCCGAGATTTAATCAACACGATATTTTCATACTTATATATGAAAAAGGAAAAAAAATTTAAGTTAATTTAATTAAGTTAATTTAAGTTAAGTTTCTTTTGAAAGAAAAACAAAATTTTTAAGTTAATTAAAAGAAAAAAAAACAATTTTTAGTTAATTAAAAGAAGAAAAAAGTCAACATTTTTAAAGTAAAAAGAAAAAAAAAACACCAAACTTTTAAAGTTAATAAAAAGAAGAAAAAACTTTTTTTTTTTAAAGTTAACAGAAAAAAACCAGTAGTTTCAGAAACTTTCCCATCTGATTGCCAAAAGACAAAAGAGAGTTGCTACTCTCACCTCTGTTTATACTTTACCATCAGAAACAGAGGTGAGAGTAGCAACTCACATGTAGAGCTTCACCCATGAGTGGGGACTATAGTGCAGAAGAAAATAATAATATAAATAATTAGAAGTTTTACTATTAATGATAATAATAATAATTAGAAGTAATAGTAGTAGACATAGAATAATCAGCATTTAAAACTAAAATCCTTCGATTTTCCTTTTCCTTTCAATTAAAATTTTCCTGGCAAGGAAGAAGAAAAATACGAAAACGTTCGCTTTTTTTTCTTCCCTTATAAATAATTTAATAGCAAATATGTATAAAATGTAAATGCATTTAAGTATGCAATATACTTACAAACTGTTTAAAGATTTTCAGAACAATGACAGTTTCTTCTGGCTTACTGTATCATATTTAAGAAAATTCAACAAAACAAACATACCTGAAAAAAAAAAAAAAAATATATATATATATATATATATATATATATATATATATATATAATATATATATATATATATATATATATATATATATATATATATATATATATATATATATATATATATATATATATACAGAAAGTTTATTATTTTATACTAAATATGTATGAGTAATATAGAAATTTTGAATACTTTATATCACCAGTTGTAGGCTATATTTTGCCCACCAAGAAGGCAAAGAGCTTTACCAACTAATATGGTCTGTTGGTGGTAGTAATAGTAGTAGTAGTAGTAGGTGGTGGTTTTTCTTTTTTCTTCTTCTTCTTCTATCCTTTTTCTCTTTCTTTATTTATTTGGAAAACATTTTGCAACATTCAAAATGGAGAATCGAACTATCCAGTATCCAACTTCTTCACACAAACCACTGAATTCATGCACATACACCTTTTATCAGTTTACATATGTCACCTCCCCAGCAGTAGTGCCCGCGACATCAGTTAGTGGCACTGGTGCCACGAATGGAAAAAAAGAGGGAATACTAAGGGAAAACCAAGAGCGAAAGTGCAATTTGCCATACAATTTACCCTAAGATTCTTTATGAATCATTTTAAAGATAAAGACTCCATACCCTTCAGATAATTTTCTCGTGTTGTCAACCAGTTTTGAACCTTCATACGCTACCATTATACCCTCACTCATCCTTACCCTTTATCACTATGAAGTATCGAAACCAAGACGTCACCACTCTGAGGCCCTCTGACCACAGTATACATATACTTAACATTTACACTATGCTTTGATTCTACTATACCCCATTCTTCACTATAGCCAAGTTGCATGAGCTTCTTAATCTTGTGTTTACTCAGTTTATATTGTAAAATTAAGCTACCCCAATCTTACCCTTACCTTTGAAATTTTACTATCATCAAAGTTATGACGTTGAGTACAAAAAAATAATAATTTCATATAAATCATCCTTCCCATTCACCAAATACCAAGTTCACACGTATAAATCTTTCATTAACCTTCAAAAACAATAATCATTTCATATAAATCATCCTTCCCATTCACCAAATACCAAGTTCACACGTATAAATCTTTCATTAACCTTCAAAAACAATAATCATTTCATATAAATCATCCTTCCCATTCACCAAATACCAAGTTCACAAGTATAAATCTTTCATTAATCTTCAAAAACAATAATCATTTCATATAAATCATCCTTCCTATTCACCAAGAACCAAGTTCACACGTATAAATCTTTCATTAACCTTCATGTAAGTCATCCTCCCCTTTATACAACCCACAGAAGTTCATCATGCACACAAATATTTACATTACATCCATCTTCATATACACTAATTTCGCAAGTGTTCCGTAAAGTAATTATAAAGGCAAACAACTTTTATTTAAAATAACAGGTGACATAACAACTCATTAAATTCAATAAGAAAATTGTAGTATAAAACCTATTATTTATTTTCCAAACACAACCATATAATATATATATATATATATATATATATATATATATATATATATATATATATATATATATATATATATATATATATATATATATATATATTATATATATATATATATATATATATATATATATATATTATTATTTTTTTTTTTTTTTTTTTTTTTATATAATTTATAAATTATAAAATAATTTTTAAACTTTAATTTAAAAACAAAATTTTAATAACAATAACAATAATAATAATAATAATAATAATAATAATAATAATAATAATAATAATAAATAATAATATAATAATATATATAATAATAATAAAATATAGTAGTAACATTTTACTATTGCTAATATATATATATATATATATATATATATATATATATATATATATATATATATATATATATATATATATATATATATATATATATATATATATATATATATATATATATATATATATATATATATATATATATATAAAGAAATGGGACGACTAATAGTCACCGGCATAATCGGCATATTTTTTCTCAATCGTCATCGTCAATATTCTGCCGATTAATTTTGACGATTAATTTACATACGAGAGTAAAAGTCTGTTTAGAAGTGGGGGTCCAAATATTATATAAAAGACGAAATCGAATAACACCTGAAAACTGTAGAAAAGATTGTTTCTGCATCACAATTTAAGATCTCTAAATTAAAAGTACTTGAATTTAACATATCTGTCCATGTTGTCACATATT
>SEYY01006016.1:0-7500 GCA_009176605.1 Armadillidium nasatum | reverse complement strand
AAATAAAAAAGTTGTGAACCTCTATATTAGACCAAAGAATACCTGAAATCACGGACATTCCTGTCTACCGTGACAAAAAGGTAGTGTGATTGGTTCGAGTCCTTGACGGCACCGTTTCAATTCCACATGCGGATCCTAGATTTATATTACCTACAAAAATTCCTTTCCTTGAATAGGGCAATGCCCGTGAGATGCAAACGCTTTTTATTTAAAATAAAAGAAAAGAAACGAAATTTAAGTGGTTCAAAAATGCACAATCTTTGATTGCAAACAATAGGTCAACCGTGAGCTCTCCAACATTGTATAAAAATAGACACTTTGAAGATAAAAGATAATATTTGGGCCTAAATGTGTCTACTGTAGAGAGAGAGATTGTCAAAATATGACTATCTAATGAATTTTATTTCTAAATACTATATCAATAATTTCTTCCTTCCAACGTCTACTGACTTCCTCTATATAAAGCCATAATATTGTGTGAATAAAATAACTTTTGCTGTTCATATTACCATACAGCACCAACAATTCTTCGAGAAGTTGTTGTTGTTGTTGTTGTTTTATTATTATTATTATTATTATTATTATTATTATTATTATTATTATTTATTATTATTTTCTTCAAATTTTTAATCGCTATGTCCGCGCGCCAGATAGTTTTCAGACGAATGAAGTGTTATTCTTATAAAATGAATTTTCCACTAAAATAAAATTATAATATAGTACTTACAGAATTTAGAGAATAATAATATATGAATATATTATTATCTTTTTGAATATATAATTATACTGTGTTTACAGAATATATATATATATATGAATATAGAATTTAGAGAACAACAATGTATGTCGAATATATAATTAAACTGTGATTACAAAATAAATGAATATATAATGAATATATAATAAATGAATACAAAATTTAGAGAACAACAATATATGAATATATGATTATCTCTTCGAATATATAATTATAATATGCTTACAGAATAATTATATATGAATATATAATTATCTTATACAATTACATGAAAACCTCACACCAAGGTTGATATATTAATAGATTCTCTTTAGAAACAGGTTTACAAATTCATTATTTGAAAAACGCGTGTCCTTATAATTAATGAATGAGCTAAAAGAATGACAATAATATTTCATTTTGTTTTAATTAAGGATATGTGCAAATAGCACTGCATGATGAAGTAACGCTGCAGCAAATTCTTGTCTATTATGTATACAAGTAACATTAAAGTATTTAAACACTGAATTCATTATATTATTAACAATATGAAACAACTTATGTTAAAAATATTCGATTACCTAGTGGTATTCAAACACTGAATTCATTATATTATTAACAATACGATACAACTTATGGTAAGTATATTCGATTAGCGTAGTGATATTCAAGTACTGAATTCATTATATATTATTAACAATACGATACAACTTATGGTAAGCATATTCGATTAGCGTTGTGGTCTTTTGCTAACTGCCAAGTCTCAGTCCTGGATTCAAAATTGGTTCAGTATGTATAAGAATCGGTAAACTGGAACAAACTGAATTGGTTCAAACTGGACTCGACTATTTTTTTATTTGCCGATTCTTCATTTTGAGAATAAGATTATTCCAATAAGATGCAATAATGATTCCCCAAGAACTATAAACATTCTGAAATAACCAATTTTTAGTCATCGGAGAAGTATAAAAATAAATATTCGTTTTTAATAATTTAGAAAATATTCCTGTTGAATCTTTCCTGAATCCTATCTTTATGATTTCATTACAAAAGTAAAATTACTTGACGTTTTACGAGTATAATAATTAAGTTCAATTAACATTGAATTTAATTAATCAACATTGAACCTAATTAACATTAAAACTTAACTATGGACTTGATTCATTATTACACATAAAATATAAAAAAATTTTACTCAACCATGGGGCACCATCAGTGCAAAATGGGCAAAATATGGACCTTGTTCACTTTAACGGAAAAAAAAAAAAAAAAGAGTTAACAAGTTAACAACAGCATATTTCTTTGTCAAAGTCTGTTCTGTGAATGTTAAATTTAAAAAGGAAAGTAATTAACATAAAATGGAAAGAAAAAAAAGGGTCTTAAAAATTCTGACTCGTCCTTTCTTTAAATCGGTAATCGGTATCGGCAAATTTTTTGGATAAGAATAAAATCGGTTCGGTATCGGATGAAATCGGTATCGGTTTTAAAAATTTTGGTACGCTCCACTATATATATATATAATTATATATATATATATATATATATATATATATATATATATATATATATAATTATAATACCGATTTTAAAGGAAAATCGGATCAGTTTGGAAGAAAGCCTGCAAAAAATGCAATGACGTTCATAAATAATAATAATAATAAAATAATAAATAATAATAATAATTTTTTTTTTTTTTTTTTTTTTTTTTTCAGCAGTAGTAGTCCACATTCCGTCAATTCTGCAATATAAAACCTTTAATTCCCATTTCCTTTACCCTCTTGACCCTTCCCCATGTCACCCCACACTATCAATTATGAATTTTCCAGTTAAGTATCTCCAATTACTCTCTACATCCTATATATATAATTATAATATAATATATAGTATATATATATATATATATTATATATATATATATATATATATTATATATATTAGTGTTGTGTGTTGTGTGTGTGTGTGTGTATGTGTGTGTGGTGTGTTGTGTTGTATGTGTTGGGTCTAAAACCCGAGGAGGTGTATGACAGGCATCGCAGAGAGTTTTAAATCTTCTTTTTTTTTATCACTTCAGTGATGGTCAAGCTGCTTTGAGGTATATATTCGAACTAATTGTACATTATTAATTTATTTATTATTTAGGAATTATTAATGAGAATAAATAGAATGGAAACTGCATTTTTTTTAGGTGAACAATGGATTGAGACATGGTTGTGTTTGTCTCCGGTTTTATTTAATTTATTTATAGTAAAGTGGTGAGATTGATGGAAGAGGGGAAAGGGGTGAGAATGAGGAATCAACAAATATATGGAATGAATGTGTTATTATATGCGGATACGTTGTACTTTTGTCTGAGTCACAGGGTTTAAAGTTTTGATGGATGAGTTTAAAGATTGTGATGAGTTAGGCTTTTTGAACGCAGGAAAGAGTAAAATGTTATGGATGAAAATGGGGAGAGTGTAGTTAGGGTTGTAGGTGGGGGGGATGAACTGCTAATTGGAGGTAGGAAGGGAGAATTGGAATGTTAATTCTTTTAAATATCTGGTTGTGAATTTTGAGGGGGGTATGGTTGAAGATGAAGTAGGGTGGAATAAGAAGAACGGGAGAAGTTTTGGGTTTGAGTGTTTTGGAAGAGGGAAGGTTGACAAGAGAATGAAAGAAAATGTTTGAGGGATGCTGTGTACCGGTTGTTATGTATGGGAGCGAGGTGTGGCGGTTGAATGCGAAAAAAAGAAAAGGTTTTTTTTTGAAATGAAGGTCTGAGAGCGGTATGTGGTGCAAGTAGAAGTAATATAGTCAGGATGTGAGAATAAATGAGCAATATGCCTGGGGAAAGGGTATGGTTGAGAGAGTGAACAGACATGCTGAGGTGGTTTGGGCATGTTTGTAGGATGAATGTTGGGAGATTGGCTAAAAAGGAGTTTATATCGGAAGTGGAAGGTTAAGAGGTAGGGGAGACCTAGGAGGTTGGGTAGGGGTTCAAAGATTACTGAGATATGGATGGGATGAGGGTATACGGTTGACGGAGGACATGAATGAATGGGAAGAGTGGAGAGTCAATGATGCTGGTAACAGTTTTTGTGGTAGTCAACATCCACATTTTGTGGTAATTTGAATATATATATATATATATTATATATATTATATTATATATATATATATATTATATATTATATATATATATAGAGAGAGAGAGAGAGAGAGAGAGAGAGAGAGAGGAGAGAGAGAGAGAGAGAGAGAGAGAGAGAGAGAGAGAGAGAGAGAGAGAGAGAGAGAGAGAGAGAGAGAGAGAGAGAGAGAGAGAGAGAGAGAGAGAGAGAGAGAGAGAGAGAGAGAGAGAGAGAGAGAGAGAGAGAGAGTCGAGAGAGAGAGAGAGAGAGAGAGAGAGAGAGAGAGAGAGAGAGAGAGAGAGAGAGAGAGAGAGAGAGAGAGAGAGAGAGAGGAGCAGAGAGAGAGAGAGAGAGAGAGAGAGAGAGAGAGAGAGAGAGAGAGAGAGAGAGAAGAGAGAGAGAGAGAGAGAGAGAGAGAAAGAATTTGGGGGGGGGGGCGGTTTGGAGGATGAGGAAAACGGAAAGGCCGGAATTTCCTCTGTGACAATTTCATGAACTTTTATCCAAGTAAATATTCCCTATAAATTTTAGAAAATATACAAATTCTCAGTACTAGACTATTCTAAGAAAAAAAAAAAAAAAAATAAAAATAAATAAAAATAAAAAAAAACAACACTTTCCGCTACGACCACTGTTGTCTACGTATGCAAGCCAAGTCTCGAGTGTTGGGGAAAAAAGAACTTCAAAAGAATTCTAAATAAAACTGTTTATAAACGTCAAAATAATCGTAAATCTCAAAATATTACTTGCCGACTTTTTTTTATAAGCAATCTGTGACACACTCAAACGGTCTCCAAGCTTTGTGTATTTAATCTATGTGGACATCCGTTGCGCTTTAGTGTAAAAAAAAACTTTGTGCATACTGTATATACTTATATATATATATATATATATATATATATATATATATATATTATATATATATATATATATATATATATTATATATATATATTATATATATAACTTAATATCTATTATCCGTGGAATTAATATGTATACATATAACTGCTCGGGGATACTTATTTTTGGGCCCATCGAAGTTATATAATATATATATATTATATATATTATATATATATATATATATATATATATATATATATATATATATATATTATATATATATGTGTGTGTGTGTGTGTGTGTGTACCCAACCATCGGTCTGTTAATAATAATAATAACAATAAACTGTGTGTGGCCTGGCAAATTGTGTATATTTTATAAGTTTTCAGTTTCCTTGGCAAATTAGCGGGCTATAATTATGCCTCTACACAACAGGAAACAAACACGTCAAATAAAAAAAAAAAATTTTTTTTCTTTCTTTCTTAAATCTTACCGTAAACCGATACAGTCTCACAGCAACTAAAGTAAAAGAGAGGTAAACAAAGTAAACAATTTCAATCACGTGCTTTTAGGCGCAGGTTCGATTCCCAAAGGGGATCTTAGGGGGGGAACTTCCTAGAAAGTCCCCCACTGCAACAAACTAAAGGAGAGGTAAACAAAGTAACAGTTTTACTCGCCTGTTTGAAGGCGCTGGGTGGATCCCTCGTACACTGCAAAAATTGTCCCAACGAATCGTTGGGACAATTGCCAAAAATGTGACAGTAAATTTTAATAGAGAAAAGACATGTTAAGCATAAGAAAGTCACTTCACCAATTTATTTTCTAATAATAAAATAACTGAAAAATAAATTTGAGACATTTTTGCCAATTGTCCCAAAGATTCGTTAGGACCATTTTTACAGTATACAGATTTTTGGAAAAAAAAACAAGAAAGCTCCCCTCCTAAAATAGACTGTACTTTATATATAGGTTACAGAAGACCCAATGTTGGACGTTTCTCGTTTGAGGGTTGAAGACTTATCCAATCAATTCGTGCAATTAAAATATCAACGTAGAATCTATGAATCATATATCCCACTCCCTAAACCTTTTAAAATAAACTTTGTGAATAACCCATTAATAATAATAATAATAATAATAATAATAATAATAATAATAATAATGCATAACAATAATAATATAAAAAAACTGTATAAATCTTTAATAATAATAAATAATAATAATAATAATAATAAATGCCAACATACTTTTTCCTCACATAGTTAATAACATGTATTATTTGAATAAAGCTCTAATAAACATAATAATAAACAAATAATAATATTAATAATAATAATAATACATGCCAAAATACTTTTTCATTCCATGATAAATAACATGCATTATTGATTAAACTTTGCATAAACTTTTTTAATAATAATAATAATAATAATAATAATAATAATAATAATAATAATAATAATAACAATAAAAAAAAAAAATTTTTTTTTTTTTTTTTTTTTTTTTTTAAATCACCTTGACCATCACCTAATTTTCATTGACTCTTTAGAGTTTAGATGATCACAGACATGACTTGCCTTGAAAATTACGATATATACAGTCGTCTGGATGTTCGTTATTTGAAGGAGGTGTTGTCTAACTGACTAACGGTCCACCTCCGTTAGACAATCCACTTCTACAAGACAGTCTCCATCCATCATCCAAGTAAACTCGGAAACCTTTTATATATTTACATGTTTTACTGAGCATGCCAATAAAGTTCTTTATTTTACAACAGGAGTGTCGGCGTGTGGGTCTCTTTCCCTCCTTCCTCCTCCCACTTGCCACTTTGAAATTATACAATGGGTTTGCGGCAACTACAACTAATTAAAGTTGGAATAACTGATCCCAGTGTTTCCATTTCATTACTGCATATTTTTCCCATAATTATCCAACTATCTCCTGTTTCCATCTCTCGTCGAATCTCCCCACCCCTCTCCTCCTCTTGGCGAATATTTGACAACTCTCCAATTCTCATTATCTGCCTAAAATCTGTCTTTTTACCTTGGATCTTTAATACATTTCAAAACCATTCACAAAACCGGTGGATCCAAAGATCTGGTTAGACCTACAATGAGATTTTAAAACATCGCCACCCACTCCCTTCCTCTCTTACCACATTTATCAATAAAAGAAGCATAAAACTAGAGGGACAATTTCTTTACATTTCTGTCTAAGGAAATTTTATAAGCAGATTGATGTTGCTGGTGTGGGTAGTCCTTTGGAAACTACTCTAAGTAACATTTTCAGGTGCTATTTTGAATCTATTTGGCATAATAAATATCCGGAGGAATTTAAACCGGTTTTCTACAAAAGATATGTTGTAGACGATTCCTTTCTACTTTTTAAATCCAGAAATGAAATTGAAATGTTTTTACAATATTCTAAACATGCTAATATCAAATTCACAGTGCATGTTGAAGAAAAGAACTTGACATTTCTTGATATAAAAATATATATGGGAAAAAACAAATTTCAATCCAGCGTTTATAGGAAACACATTCATAGGATTAACTACTTACTAAATTCAGTTATTTTATCCAGCATTTATATAAAATCAATTTAATTAAAACACTTTTCGATAGATCATACAAGATCTTATCAACAGAGATTAATCTCTAGGTTAAATTGGACTTCCTAAAAACGATATATTTCTAAAGATTGGATTCCCAGAATTCGTAATTGATAAATTATTTAGGAATCAATTTAAAATTTCTTCAAAAACCCTCTACTACATCAGCAGTACCAAAAAGATACCCTGTATATGAAACTA
>SEYY01006015.1:0-7500 GCA_009176605.1 Armadillidium nasatum | reverse complement strand
ATCTATGCACCTTGAGAAATGACAGTCTGATATTTTTTCTAACGTAGATTTGCAGGTCATTATTTCATTATTTAAGGTCTTTGTCACTTTTCATTGAATCATTTTGCTGTAAAAAAGAAATAAAAATTTTAATGCTTACATTACCAAATACACACTTCATTCTTACTAATATCTTTCTTAAGTTTGATAAAATTGATACCACTTGATGTGAACTGGTTTTTATGAATAATAATAATAATCATCGTCATCATTGTTATTATTATTATTAATTATTAGAGTTAACTTGCCAAACGTGAAGCATGTATGACTTTAAGTTAATTAAATTATTTAAAGTTTGACAAAATATATTGAAAGCAATGTTATGGTGTAAAAAGTGAGTTTTACCTTTTGGTTATGCTTTGTTTGTGTTTGGTTTTACAGAATAAAAAAATTAAAATCCCTTCTCGGTGATTAATTACTGAAAATTATGTGTTCGCATATTACTCATTAAACTTGCACATATTTTCGAGTAATGAATAAATGCATAATTATGTAGCTACTTTCAGAAAATAAACATTATTGGCCAGATCGTAATAACTCTGAATTATGTTTGTAGGTTTACAGTGAAAGAGAAGGTCCAATTTATTTTGGGGATCATTTGCGAGGTCATGTCATTTCGTATACTTTCTTTCTTAAAGACACTCAAGCTAGAGGATTTTTAAGAAGGTTAGTTATAAGTTTAGCTTTTTTGCTTATATTTTTAGTTGAAAATCTAAATAAAACTGTCATTAAAGGCTGGAAAGTTTAAAAATTTTAAGCAAATTTTAATCGTCAAAATGTAAATTATTAATTACTTTAAAAAATTTTCTGGAATTGGCTTACAGTTTAGTCATTTACTATAATGCGTTGAGCATTATTGAAGTATGTCAGATATGTAAATAATAATAAAATGAGAGTCATTTTGATTAATTTTTTTTGCAAAATACTCTCAAATTATTTATTTTATAGAAGTCACAATGCTTGTATAATTATAAAACTTGAGCAATCTCATTTGCCAGAGAAAAGTTTGTTCCTACAGAGGCTCAGAATGTTTTAAATTAATCTGTAAGAAAATATAACAAATAAAATTTTTTTGTTGGGCTTATTCTCTATTGTGGATAAAACAAAAAGGAATGTTTATATTAAATAAAATATGCTTTTCTGTCTTTTATCTAAAGGACTGTTATTAAATGGGACATTTAATTCTAATATTCTTTCAGGTATAGCTTTCTTGTGATGATGACTGACAAGATGTTTCTTCTTAATTCTTGGGCATTTTTTATCAAGCACATCGAAAATATTATTAAGAACGTACAAGAATGTGCTAGTAAGGTATTATAAACTATGTTGTAAATATTTTATTTGTAAAAAAAAAAAAAATTCATATATTTTTAATATTTAATCAGTACACAAAAAGATAAACCAATATAAAAAAGTTTGAGTATTTTATACGACATAGAAAAGAACTTGCTGCACTTTCATTTTTTTAAGAATTAATGCTTTAGCACTTTCGATCTTTTTTTTTTTAAGGTATATTCATTGGAAGAAAAACAGAATAGTGTTCAGAAAGGTTTGAAACCTCCAGTTGCATCAGAGAATTCAAAGCGTCATAGAGGTATGAACTGTTGAACTGCAAATATAAATATAGCATTGTTTGCTTAATAAAAATTATATATAATTTGGTAATTTTTGACGTTGATTCTGCATTTTTATTTTGTTAATCTGTATTGCCTTCATAATTTTACATTTACTTACCTTATTAAATTTATTTGTAGTAATCCAACAGGATCTAGTCGTTTCAAAACGTTCTGGCTCAATATGAATCTCTTTTCGAGATCCACTATCTTCTGGCCAATCTGATCTTCCATTTTACCATTAAAGGGATTGAAAATATTTTTTTTAAAAACCTAAATATTTTTTCCCTTTGCACATCTTTTTAGTACAGAGATAAAACTGAAGGTGGTGGACAACCTCTCATATGATGTGCAAAATTTTTTTCGAAAGAGTTACGAGAAATGCTTGAAAAATTGTTTTGCGTAAATATATATAATATATATATATATATATATATATATATATATATATATATATATATATATATATATATATATATATATATATATATATATATATATATATATATATATATATATATATATATATACCTTTTTTTTTTTTTTACCTTCTCACCCCCTGACCACCCCTGTTGAGGCGGCCACACTTCGCTAATGAAGCCTCCTGCCGCAGTCGGTCTCGTCCAGAGATCTTTCAAAGAAGTGATGCCCCAGAAGATTTTGGGGCGACAGTTGGAGGGACAGTCTAAAAGAAAGTGATCTACGGTCTCCGGGGCCCTTTTGCATCTGGTACAAGTGGAAGATGTTGCCTGGTTTAAATTGAAATTGTGTTTGTAATGTTGTAAGTTTGGGTGGTGCCCGCATCTCAATCTTGCTAGTGAGATTTGTAAGTGTCTTGGGAGGTTGTTGGAAGTCGGGGTTTATTTCGGGAGGGGGTTCGTTAAGGATGCTGTTTGGAGGTCTGTTGATCATATATGAATGTGTTAGTTGAGTGTGTATATGTTTGGTTGTTGTGGTATTGGGGGGAGGAGGGGGAATGTGATTTAGGATCCGTTTGTAAAAGGCTCCGGTGGACGATGGAGGTTGTTTTAGTCTTTGATTGGTAGGTTGGAGGAGAGTTTTGTGACATGGGTGTGTGGGTAGACGGTGTTTTTGCATAGAATTGGGTGCCTATCATTTCGAGGTGGTTCCTTATAGGTAGTATCTTGGTTTCGTTATGAAGGTGTTGTTGAGGGGTTGTGTGTGTGTGCAGCCGGTGATGGTGCGAAGGGCTTTATTTTGCGTTATTTGGAGTGTCGTTAAGTTTTGGTCGGAGAGCAGAGGGTGCCAGATGGGGGAGGCATAGTTGATGGTGGGGCGTATAAATTGTTTGTAGATTGCAATTGAGGTTTGTATGTTGTTGTTGTATGTCAGTGTTGGCCACTGTTTTGAGGATGTTGAGTTTTCTGGTTGCGGCTGTGGTGGTATTTTGAATGTGTTTGGAGAAAGTGAGGTGAGTGTCAAATGTTAGGCCGAGAATCTTTGGGGATTTGTTGAAGGGTATGGGGGTGTTGTTTAGTAGGACTTGTGGGTAGGTGTTGGATATGTGTTTGTCTGTTGTTATGAGGGTTATGGAGGATTTGTTTGGTGATGCCGTCATCCTGTTTTCTACTAGCCAAGTTTGGAGTTGTGTTAGGTAGTTTTGTGTGAGTGTTGTTGCGGTGTTGAGGTCTTTGTGAGTGGTGGCTTTAGTTATGTCGTCGGCGTATGTTGTGATGCGGGTGGAAGCTGGGCTGTGGTAGGTCTGCTGTGTATAGGTTGAATAGTGTGGGGGATAGTATGGCTCCTTGGGGAACTCCGTTTCTTATGTTTATGGTTCGAGATTTTTGGCCGTTTTGTTGTATTTGGGCGGTTCTTCCTGATAGGAAGTTGGATAGCCATTTCTTAGTATTTGTTGTGATGTTGGATTGGAGGATTTTATGGATAAGATTATGTCTCGGGACAGTATCGAAGGCTTTGTTTATGTCAATTGCTATTAATATAGTTTTGTGATATGGCTTATGGTTTAGTCCGTTTATTATAGGTTGGATGATGTTGGTAAGTGCAGTGGTGGTGGAGTGGTTGGGTTTGAACCCGTGTTGGAAGTTTTGTTGTGGGATGAATTGGAGGATAGAATTTAGGATTAGTTTTTCAAGAAGTTTTGAGATGGTGGATAATAAGGAGATTGGGCGGTAAGAGGAGGGGTTTGAAGGGTCTTTGCCAGGTTTTAGTTTAGGGATGATTAATGCTTTTTTCCATAGGGGAGGGATATAGTTGAGTTGGATGGATTTGTTGAAGATGGAGGTTATGTATGTGATTGTGTGGATGGATAGGTGTTTTAGGTGAATATTTGATATGTTGTCTGGTCCTGTTGCTGGAGAGTTTTTGATAGATTTAATGGTGTTTTGAGTGTTTGTGGGTGTGATGGCGTTTAGGTTGTTTTGGTTGTTGTGTAGCTTTTTCAGTTTTTTGATTATTTTTCTGTTTTGAGGGTGGGTAGGTAAGCTACTTTGTTTAGCGAAGTGTGTGGCCTAGTAGGTTGATGTGTTTTTGGGAGTTAAAGGGGTTTGTGTAGTGGGATTGGTTGGAGTTTCGTGAGTGTGAAGAGGGTTGTTTTTTGCGTTGTGAATTGTGTGGATTGTTTTCCAGACTCTTTTGCTGTTTGTGTTGTCCAAGTTTTTGATGAGGAAGTTTTGGTAGTTGTTAGTTGTGTGAGTTTTTATTAGGGTTGATATTTGATTGTTTAGGGTTTCTAATTGTGTTTTGGTGAGTTGTGTGGGGTTGTTTTGGCGTTTTAGTGCGTTCCTTTGTTTTATGAGAGAAGTGATTTCGGGGGAGAGGTTTGGTACGTATTTTTTAATGTGGCCTTTAGGGATGAAGATGTTGGCCGCTTTCTGGATTGTGTGGGTGAGATGTTAATTGCTGATTTGAGGGAGGATATGTTTGTAATTTCGTTTGTTGTGAGGTTTTCGTCTATGTAGTTGGAGAAACCGGTCCAGTCTGCTTTTTTGTAGTTGGTAAATGTAGTTTTAGATTTGTAAGTGGGTTTGTTTTTGATGTGGTATTTTATAATTATAGGTAGGTGGTCGGAGTTTAGATCGGTTTCTGTGGTCCATTGTAGAAAGGGGTGAATGTTTGAGGAGCAAAAAGTGATGTCTGGTGATGTGGGGGATTGGTTGATTTGCGGGGGGATTCTGGTGTGGAGGTTTTTGTTGTTAAGGATGTTGAGATGTTCCAAGTGTTCGATGATGTGGGTTCCTCTTTTGTCGGAGGCTTGGTTTTTGTACCAGGTCGGGTGGTGGGCATTGAAGTCTCCGCATAATAGGAGATTAGGAAGGTTTGTTATTGTAGAGAGGTTAGGTGAGTAGTTTGATGGACAGTGTCTGGATGTATGGTGTGGTATGTATAGGTTTACTATGTTGTGCGTAGTTTTGTTTATTTCTATTGAGAAGGTTTGAATTTTTGATGTGTTGTCAGTTTGCGTGTTAGCATGTTGAGAGGATGTGTTGGAGTAATTTATAGAGTTGTGGATGAGGGTTAATAGTTTGTGATGGTTGTGGGGAGTAGATGGAGTCATATTTGTAGAAAGTTGGGGGAAGTTGGTTTGTTGGAAGGTGGGCTTCTTGTATTAGCGCAATGTGGATGTTGTGTTTGTGTAGGAATGTTTCTAGTTCTTTGTGTTTGTTGTGGAGGCCGTTTATATTGATTTGTAGGATATTTAGTGTGGAGATGTGGGAATTATGATTGATAGGGTTTGAAGTGGTTGGGGGGGTACAAATTTGACATTTCCAATTGTGGTTTGTAGGTGGAAGTCTTTGAAATGGGGAACATTGTCTGTGGATCCATTTGTGGCAGTTGGTGCATTTTATGGAGTCCCTCCTGACTATTTTGTTGCAGATCGGGCATTGCCAGGTTACAGGCCCTGGATTTTTCTCTATGTCGCCGGCTTTTAGTAGGAGGAGGAGGAGATACGCCAGCTTAATCTCCTCCTGAAATGAAAAAAATGGAAAAAGAATAGTGGGAGAGTGATTGAGAGATAGATTTGAAAGATCTCGGATTTCTCCGGACTTCGGCGAGGTGAACTTCCTTCGCTTGTGACCCCAAGCTTGCTCGGGGTGGGGGGGGGGTAGAGAGGCTTTGTATCCCTCTTCTGAGGAGTCTCTGTAACTGGACTCTTGAGAAGATGGACATCGATTTCGCCACGGGAAGGCTCTCTCTCTCTCTCTCTCTCTCTATATATATATATATATATAATATATATATATATATATATATATATTATATTATATATTATATATATATATATATATATATATATATATATATATATATATATATATATATATATATATATATATAATTAGTGATGATCGCATCACGGGCATCCTCATCAAAATTAACATCTGCATCCGCAATTGACGAAAATTCTACATCCGCATCCACAAATGAGAAAATATGACATGCGATCTAACACTAATTTATATATTATATATATATATATATATATATATATATATATATATATATATATATATATATATATATATATATATATATATATATATATATATATATATAGATGGACTTTATTAAAATACTTTTCCATTTTAATTTGTTACCAAAGTTTCAAGTTGAAAAAAGTATTAACGAGTTTCTCCCATATCTTCAGACCCACTCTTTGTATTTCTATGTACCTAAACAAAACATATACCTAAAACTTCCGTACATAAAATCACTTACATCCCAACTTAATAGAAATATTCTTACTATACTTGAAGCTACATTCCCCCAATGCCAGTTCATTCTTAAAAATTATAACTCCCTCACAATTCATACTTTCTTCAGACACAAGGAATCTCTAACATTGCTTCTCAGATACTCATTAATTTATTTATTTAAGTGTGTTAGCTGTAATGCGGTGTATGTATGACAAACTGGTCTACAATTAAAAGTGAGGATTGAAAAGCATAGAGGAGTTTCCTTTAGAACTGACCATCCTCTTTGCTCTCCTGAACACTATCCCACCATGGAGATACCCACTCTTTTTCTTCCAATTTCTGTATCCTTTGACATTCATCTTCGCTTCTTGATGTTAGGATATTGGATTCTGTATATAGAAAAATCATTGCCTATCCTTAAATTATTAAGCTTTAATTTGTTTTTTATTTTTTTTTTTTTTTTTATTTATTTTTATTTTTTTTTCTTATTACTCAACGATTAAGTTCTCTTTCTCAAAATAGTTCAGCCTTTTAGTTATTTCTTGGTATTGCTAAATTTCGATTTAGTCAGTTTTTATTTGTTATTTTAATATCAAAATTATTACTATATATTTTATCATTTTATTGTAATTATTATTATTATTTTAAATATTTTATATATAGTTAGTGAATTTTAAAATAAGAAATTTGTAAAATTTAGTTTGTGCTGAAGTCGAACCTAGATAAGATTTGAAACGTTTACTCCGTATTAAATGAGTATGAGGAAACCCTTAGTATCGGTCTTTAACCTTTCTAATTGGATTAAGGTTTACTAGGAAAGAAGTTATCTCAATTTATAATAATATGTAATAATAATAATAATAGAATTAATAAAAATTGTGAAGCACCAAAGGTTTGAGATAATGTTCTTTTTTTAAAAATGCTCACGATAATAAATTCACCTTGAAATTGTTCATCTAAGTGATTATTATTTTATTTTTAATCATGTAAACTCTTGGCAAATTTATTGGCCGGAGTTACAACACTAAAAAGATGAAATTTTTATGTAGATTCAACCATGATTGTTTCTCAAAATGCATTATTGTAGTCATATTTTCATAATACAAGTACTTTTGAAAGTTGAAACTAGATTTTTTTAAATATATTTCCTTAGGCTGTTTGTGCATAAAGCC
>SEYY01006014.1:25000-51411 GCA_009176605.1 Armadillidium nasatum | reverse complement strand
CTTCCTCTCGCTCTTTCTGACATTTTGCAAAAAATGTTAATTCTAACTTCGCTTCTTCCTCTTTCCCTCCTCTAATTTATTCTGATGGCACAACTGCCATTTTACCTTCTACTAAAGCTGAACTCTTCGCTCATACTTTTTGTACATTAGACGATTCCGAGCTATTCCTCCTCCTTCAACCCCCTCCAACTTATTTATGCCTACCATTGTAACTTCTTCTAAAGATGTCATTTCTGCTCTCTCTCTGAGCTTAACACTAAGAAGGCATATGGTCCTGATGGTATTCCTCCTGCGGTTCTCAAAACTTGTGCTTTCGAGCTGGCACCCTGCTTTGGTAAACTATTTCGTCTTTGTCTTTCTACTACGACCTTCCCTTCTTGCTGGAAACGTGCGCTCATTCAACCTGTGCCGAAGAGGGACCCCTCTCAATTTTCTAACTACCATTCCTATTTCTTTAACCTCCTATCTTTCTAAAGTTTTCGAATCTTTACTTAACTGGAAAATTTGGAAACCCCTTAATTCTTCAAATCTTACCTCTGAGAGCTAGTATGGCTTTCGTAAAGAGCGTTCTACTGGTGATCTTCTTTCCCTACTTTCTGACTCTTGGTCCTCCGCTCTTTTAAGTTTCGGTGAATCTTTCGCTGTGGCGCTAGACCTACCGAAAGCTTTCGACAGAATCTGACACAAAGCTTTGATTTCCAAACTTCCCTCTTTCGGAATCTATCCTTCTCTCTAATTTCCTTTCCGGTCGATCTATAGCAGCTGTTGTAGACGGCCACCATTCTTCCTATAAATCTAGAAATAGTGGTGTCCTCAAGGATCTGTTCAATCTGAAACTCTTTCTAATTTTCATCAGTGATCTTCTCTCTATTACTTCGTCTTCTATACACTCCTATGCCGATGACTCCACCCTTCATTACTCCTTTCAATTTGAAAGACGTTCCTCCCAACAGCAGTTGATACATTCAAGAAGAATGGCCTTTGAGCAACTGACCTCTCATCTTTCTCGTATTTCAAATTGGGGTAGAGAAAACATGGTCGTTTTCAATGCCTCAAAAACTCAATTCCTCCATCTTTTTACTCAACACAATTTTCCACACAACTATGATATCTTCTTCGAAAACACTCAACTCAAACCTTCATCTGTCTTCAATATTCTCGGTTTCTTTTTTCATGATCTTAATTAGAAAGATCACATTTCTCTCTCTAAACAAGCTTCTAAGAGGTTGGGTGTTCTGAGGTGCCTTCGTGATTTTTTTATGCCACCCTACTTGCTTGCTGTGAATAGGGATGTTGTTCGCCTCGCACATGTGGGGTGGTTCCACACATACAGCTCTTCTCGAAAAGATGGAGTCTAGGTCCTTTCGTCTTAAACTTTTTTGCTCTTACTAACTGTCTCCAATCTCTTTCTTCCCGTCGAATTGTTGCATCACTTTCTCTGTACTATCGCTATTTCAAAGGACATTGCTCTTATGAACATCACGTCGCATACCTCCTCCATTGAGAACGGCTCCTGCGACACGACTTTCTACACAGTCTCATCCTTTTTCTGTTCAACTCTCCGACCCCAGACGTAACAGCTATGCTCACTCTTACATGTACTCTACTGGTAAAGTCTGGAACACACTCCCTTTATCTGTTTTCTCAACTTCCTTTGACCCATACACTTTTAAGAGCCGTGTGTCGGGTCACGTCGGCCATTAGCGACCAGATTCAGAATGTTCCCCAATTCTGGTGGGCCTCCGGCCTTTGCCCACCAGAGGAGACATATATATATATATATATATATATATATATATATATATATATATATATATATATATATATATATATATATATTATTGAATGCTATGTGTTTGAAGAGATAAAAAGCCTCCCAAACTTTGGAAATTTTTGAAATTTGGTCGAAAATGGACCGTCTTGAAGGCTATATCTTGAAACCAACGAATCGCATGGAATAAAGTATAGAGAGAAATTTGTAGCCCTATCCCTCCTCTATACACCCACCGAAAATAAATGTTATACTATGCAGTTTTTTGTTTTAATTTTTTTTGTCCGAAAAGGTGCTTTTTTTCAACAAAAAAAATTTTTTTTTCGATAGCTGTTCAGTTTTGGGCTTATAACATTTTTTCTATAACTCTGGGAACACAAGTCTGTTGCCAATAGAATTCTGAATATACAGTACAAATTTCAGGTCATTCCGAAAAGTGGTTTGGCCCGCCATTCATTTAAAAAGAATCAAATTTAAAAAAAAAAAAATTTAATAGTTAAAGACTCAGAAAAACACTAGAAATGGACTTTTTTTTCACCGGGAAAAGAGCTATATACACTGAAAATATCAGGTGAATCGGCGGAAAATTTAAAAAAAAAAAAAAAATTTGAAATTGGATTGCCCTCTCAAGTATAATTTGCCAATTTAACCCCGGAAGGCTAACCCGGGTTTTCCCTGATTTTTAGCCGGGGCCTTTGTCAGGAAAAATGGCCGGGGCAGGGTCCCTGGTCAGTTCATATATATATATATATATATATATATATATATATATAGGTAAAGGTGGAGATTGTTTCTGAGTTTCGATTGTTAAAAAATATCGAAAATCGAAAATATCGGAGAAGCCTATCGTAAACAAGAGAGTTGCCAGAGGTACTATTACTAGACATACACACAATTATTATTACTTACTTTTCTAGCAGAACCTAATTCGACTTATCATAACCTGAACTACCGAAATTGCCGTAAAAAGAGGCCTAACCTACACAAGAATTTGCCGTAAAAGAGACCTAACGTACACAAGAACGTTTGCACGACATAGTAGCCTAGGGCTAATTATAGGTATAAAAATATCGATTAAAATAAAATATCGACATAAAAAAAATATCGATATAAAAAATATCGAAACTCAGAAACAATCTCCACCTAAGCCATATATATATATATATATATATATATATATATATATATATATATATATATATATATATATATATATATATATATATATATATATATATATATATATATATTATATTATTTATATATCATCAATTTAATTAACATCCGCATCCGCATCATCATCCGCACTTTTCGAAAATTCAACATTCACATCCGCATCAGCAAATTAGAAAATATGACATCCGATCCATCACTATATATATATATATATATATATATATATATATATATATATATATATATATATATATATATATATATATATATATATATATATATATATGACGACGATTCTAACATTCCTTCAACCGGTGGAATCTGGTAGGCCTCTGCCTACCTATATATATATATATATATATATATATATATATATATATATATATATATATATATATATATATATATATATATATATATATATATATATATATATATATATATATATATATATATATATATATATATATATATATATATATGGAGAATTACGTAGCTCTGTCTGAAGTGATGTAACCAGCTGGAGTGACACGAGGGCTAGACCACTATATGTTTCACCCCATTGCTTTTTTCGCGTTTCATCTTCTAAGAGGGCCTCTAGTATATCATCGACCTAAATTGGTGTAAATGTTCCCACTACCCTCACCTTCTTCACATGCATCCCCGAATTTAGAATTGCTTCTACTTTTTTAAAACAAAAAATGCCCCTCACCCCATCATCACTTGGGAGTTCCCGATGATGGGGATGGTGCAGCCAGGGTCTTACTGTCGGCTTGCTCTGGTGCAGTCTCCTTTTCAATTAATTTCTGCAACATTCGCGGTGTTTTGCTGATTTTCCTTTTGTAGTTCATCATCTCTCTTCTTCTAGACTTCATCTTTTATTCTTAACTGTAACTAAGGTGCGATTCCAGCAACCTTTGCTACCTCCTACCGTTTGTATCCTCATTATTTAGCCACAGGCAGATGTTACACATATGTGCACAACTCTCTACTTTATGGCTTAAGCTTTCTTGTAATTCTACAACTAAATTTATTTATTCTAGATGTTCCTCCTCACTCCCATTCTACCATTTTTCAAAAAATGTTAACTTTGATTCTTTTTCTTTCCCTAACCTATTATCGTCGGACGGCAAAACTGTTTTTTTCCTTTTAAAGCTGAACTCTTCGCTCCAACTTTTGGCTCTAATTTCACGTTAAACTATCCTCCTTCAATCCTATTCATTCATTTATGACTAATTTTGTAATTTCTTCTAAAGACGTCATTTCTGCTCTCTCTCTGAGCTTAATACTAAGAAGGGAACAGTCCTGATGGCATCCCTCCTGAGGCTCTCAAAGCTTGTGCTTCTGAGCTTGCTACTACCTTGGTAAACTATTTTGTCTGTCTTTCTACTTCGACTTTCCCCTCTTGCGGGAAGCGTGGAATCAATCAGCCTGGAACAAAAAGGAGGACCCTTCTCAACATTCTAACGACCGTCCATTTCTTTCATCTCAATTCTTCCTGAAGTTTTCGAATCTATCCTTAACAGGAAGATTTAGAATTATTTAAATTTTACGAATCTATCCTTAACAGGAAGATTAAGAAACATCTCAATTTTTCGAATCTTACTTCTGATCCCCAGTATGGTCTTCGTAAAAAACGCTCTACTCATGATCTTCTTTTTCTTCTTTCTGACTCTTGGTCCTCCGCTCTTCGGTATTTCGTAAACCTTTCGTAGTCACGGTAGACATCGAAAGTCTTCTATAAAGTCTTTCACAATACTTTGATCTCCAAATTTCCCTCTTTCGGAGTCTTTCCGATTTCCTTTATGGTCGTTCTTTAGCTATTGCTGTACACGGTTACCATTCTTCTTTTAAATCTATTAATAATTGATGTTCCTCAAGGTATTGCACTATCTCCAACCTTTTCTGCTTGCAGTTAATTGACGCAACGTGGGTGGCTTTGGCACACCTTACCTCTGATCTTTCTGGTATTTCAAATTGGGGCAGAGATAAACGCGGTCATTTTCAAAGCCACAAAAACTCAAATTCCTATTCTTAACTAGACAAAACCTTCCACCTAACTATGATATTCACGAAAAAACAAGAATCAATTCTTCGTCTGGCCTTAATGTTCTTTGTTTATCCATTTATCGTACCATTCTTAAAAGAATCACATTACTTCTCTTCCTAAACAAACTTATAAGAAGTTGAGTCTTCGAGGCACCTTCAGAATATTTCCACGCCAGCGCGATTGTTTGCTCCTTATAGATATGTTGTTTTCCCCTCTGTATAGAGTATGCCTTGCATATCTGGGGTGGTTTCACTTATACAGCTCTATACAAGGTTGCATACATAAAGTGTTTTGGGTAACTGGTGTAACCACATTTAGGTTTTAACATCTATTTTAAAAATTTCAGTATGTCGCCATTTCAAATTAGATGTGTAAGCGCTTATTTTCAATACGCAATGACTTCATCCTTTGCAACTTGACAAAGCAAAATATTTTGTTCAATTTCGCATTTTTTTCCCCGATACCGATGATTTATTACGTTGCCTAGTTTCCATTGTGAAAATGTTACTTAAAAATCAATTTTAAAGAAAATTATAATTATTTTATATTGTTGTTTGCCTTCGTATTACTGAATACTGTATTAATTATTATAAAATATTTGCCTATATATATATATATATATATATATATATATATATATATATATATATATATATATATATATATATATATATATATATATATATATATATATATATGGATGGGGTGAAGTAACGATATATTTTTAGGTATCGATATTGAGCTTTCAGGTATCGGAATCTGCTAAAAATGACCAATACCGATTTCAGAATTTTTAAAGTAACTTAATCCCGTGGCTTACATTTTTTTGAATGTTCAATTTCTTTGACTGTAGAGTTTTGAATACTACGAAAACGTTTTATCTTGATTTTCCAAATTTTCAATTAATTAATTACTTATTGACCGTTAATTACATATTTTGGCTTATATTCTAAATCTCTGTAACTACAAATCCGATTTTGGTCAAATGAGGACACTTAACTCTTTGAACAACATATATCAATTTGTTATACTTAATTGTTCATTTATTTCAATACTTAATTAATTATGCATTTTTTATTAAAATAACATAATATTTTGTCCCGTTGCTTATCGCCTAATTTTGTTTCCTGAACATTGATATTTTGCTTTAAACTAAAAGTGATTTTTTGAAATGCACAAAACTGTTTTCCATTTATTTTCAAGCTATTTGGTTTGTTTTCTTAAATAGTTTATTTTTATTTCAATCCATTAGTAACATATTAAGATGGTAACCGAGGTATATATATATATATATATATATATATATATATATATATATATATATATATATATATATATATATATATATATATATATATATATATATATATATATATATATATATATATATATATATATATATATATATATATATATATATATATATATATATATATATATATATATATATATATATATATATATATATATATATATATATATATATATATATATATATATATATATATATATATATAGGGTGGTTAAATTTTAAGGGCCGATGTTGATTTTGAATAAAACACAAATTACTTAGGAATTTATTGTCATTTCTTTTTATTATGATAATATGGTATGGTTCAATTATGTATGGAACAAAATATCGGCCAAATGGCCGCCGCGACCTCGGCGGCACACCTCCATCCGATGGTCCAAATTTTCGATGACGCTGAGGCATAATTGGGGTTCTATGCCGTTAATGTGCCGAATTATCTCATCCTTTAGCTCTTGAATTGTTGCTGGCTTATCGACGTACACCTTTTCTTTCAAATAACCCCAAAGAAAGAAGTCCAACGGTGTCAAATCACATGATCTTGGCGGCCAATTGACATCGCCACCACGTGAGATAACACGGCCATTGAATTTGTCGCGCAAAATAGCCATTGTTTCGTTAGCTGTGTGGCAAGTGGCACCGTCCTGTTGAAACCACATATCGTCCACATCCATACCTTCCAATTCGTGCCATAAAAAGTTCGTTATCATCTCACGATAGCGAACACCATTCACAGTAACTGCCTGACCGGCCTCATTTTGGAAAAAATACGGCCCGATGATGCCGCCAGCCCATAAACCACACCAAACAGTCACTCTTTGTGGGTGCATTGGTTTTTCGACAATCACTCTTGGATTAGCATTCGCCCAAATGCGGCAATTCTGCTTATTGACGAATCCACTGAGGTGAAAATGTGCCTCATCACTGAAGATGATTTTCCTCGAAAATTGATCATCCACTGTTGCCATTTCTTGCCACCATTCTGACCATTGACGACGTTTTGTATGGTCAAGAGGCTTTAGTTCTTGAGTCAATTGCACCTTGTAAGCGTTTAAATGCAAGTCTTTATGCATTATGTTCATCAACGACGAGCGTGAGAGGTGCAATTGTTGGGCACGACGACGAGTTGAAGTGGATGGCTCCTCAGCCACACTATCGCGAACAGCAGCAATATTTTCTGCAGTACGAGCTGTACGAGCATGCACTGGTCTTTTCAAATCTCCTACAGACCCGGTTTGCTCAAATTTTTTCACGATTTTTCCGATTGTACGCACATTTGGACGATTAAATTGACCAAAAAAATCACGAAGTGCACGATATGCATTTTGATTTGAACGCCCATTTTCATAATAAGCCTGAATAACTTTAACACGTTGCTCCATTGTGTATCTTTCCATGGTTCAAATTGAGTAAGTCTGAAATTGAAAAAAGTCAAATGAAATGCAGTAAAAAACTTGACGTTTAGGTGTGGTTCACATTCAACATCGGCCCATACAATTTAACCACCCTTATATATATATATATATATATATATATATATATATATATATATATATATATATATATAATATTATATATATTATATATATATATATATATATATATATATATATATTTATATATATATATATATATATATATATATATATATATATATATATATATATATATATATATATATATATATATATATATATATATATATATATATATATATATATATATATATATATATATATATATATATATATATATAATATATATATATATTCTGTTCTATCTCCTACTTTATTCATACTTTTCATCAACGACCTCCTTCAGCTTCTCTTCTAACCATGTTCATTCTTAAGCCTGACGACTCAATCTGCTCACTCTTTAATTTCTAGAGTTGCTTCTCGTCTTCAATTTTCCGATTCCAATCTTGCTGATATGGATGGGAATTCCCGGTAGGGCCACCACAAACTTGTGAAATTCAACTCTTTGGAAACTCAAATTCACATCTCTCTCAAAAACACCTCCCAATTTTCTTATCTCCTTCGATGGCTCTCCCGTGTCACCTGTGAACAACAATTATATTCTCGGTCTGAACATAAACAATAAATTATCTTGGAAACATCATATCACAGAGGTTGCTAAAGTGGCCTCTAAAAAGGTGAGAGTTCTGTTCAGATTAAGGGAATTTTGTTCTCCTGTGGACATTACTCCAATTACATAAGCGTCTTATCCATCTTTGTATGGAATAGTTCTCACATTTGGGATGGTTACGGATCCACCCTTCTTTTGGATAAGGTTAAGTCTAAGGCTAAAAGACTAATAAACTGTCCCCTGCTTTCAAATTACCTTAACCCTCTTTCTCTGTTAGGTGACGTTAGTGCACTCACTTTTCTGCAGGTACAACGGTTGGTGCTCGAGGGAGTTGACCTGACCTCTAGCATTCCACCAATATTGCGTCGTCCTCGCAGCACAAGGGGTGCCTTGCTTGCACATGAACTTTCTGTGAGCATTGCAAACTCAAGGCATGCACGTTGTGGTACCTCCTCCTTTCTAGCCACCTCTGTTCTGTGAAACTCTATTTTCTGTTTTTCCTTCTATATTAAAAAATCTCTAAATCCTCTGTCTGCGACCACCTGAGGGATTTACGTTAGGTTCGAAATTGGCTTTTTTTTATCTTTTAAAAATATAATTTATGCCTTAAATTGTAATTTCTTCTGAAGACGTCATTTCTGCTCTCTCTGAGCTTAACAATAAGAAGGCTTACGGTGCTGATGATAATATATATATATATATATATATATATATATATTATATATATATATATATATATATATATATATATAATATGAATAATGACCATGTGAAGAGAAATAAATGCAAGGACGACAGGACTAGCCATCCGGCCTTGTGATTACTCTGTCAACGGCTTGTAACTAACTACTCCAGAACCAGCATTGGAAGTCATAGCTCGGAGAAGCACAATCTTTTGAAGACCCCTGGGAGAGAGTGTTTAGAGGTTAGTTTGAAAACGATGCTGGTCCTACTGAAAGGGTAAAAACCCTACTTGACCTTTTAGAGGGCTCTGGGAGAACTTCTACAAGCAGATGGGGAAAGATGCTGGTTCCACTGACAGGGTGAAAACCCTTCCTGGGAGAGGTTGTATATATATATATATATATATATATATATATATATATATATATATATATATATATATATATATATATATATATATATATATATATATATATATATATATATATATATATATATATATATATATATATATATATATATATATATATATATATATATATATATATATATATATATATATATATATATATATATATATATATATATATATATATATATATATATATATATATATTATATATATATATAAGGATTGCGAGATCGGCCACACCCGGTTTTCAAACCGGATATGACGTTTTTTGCAAACCGCATTTTAAACGATTTTAACAATTTTAGTCCGGTTTTTAAACCGAATTAGCGGTTTTTCGAGCCATATTTTCGCAATTTTAACAAAAATCAGAATTTTAACCAATTTTTAGTCGGTCATACGGTTTCTAGCGGATTTTTATCCGGTCATCCAATTTTACAATTTTAGACCCAAGTTCTTTTTAGGGTTGAACGATATATCAATCGATTAATCGAAGATTTTTTAGTTTTAACTACCGATTCTCTAGCTCTTACCATGGCAGTTTTTAAGGAACGAACGATATATCGATCGATTAATCGAAAAAAATCAAATCAAATTAAATAAAATAAAATAAATTTGTTTTTCAAATTAAAATTAAAAAAAGTATACAAGACATGCCCACAGATACACGCAAAACACTAACACAAGTCACCAAATTCATTCACACAATCACATGCATACACAAAAAAAAAAAAAAAAAAACTAAAAAATACTTAATCATATTAGCACAAATCACAGAATCATCAAATTCAGCCAGACATACACACACAAAATGCAGAAACACATAGCCCCAGCAGCACAAAACACTAAACTCATTCACACAAAAAACACAAAATTACCTATCTCCATCATCACAAGGCACAAAAACACTATGCCGAAGTACATAACTCACCTAATTTCATCAGCACAAGTTCACAAAAACATCAAACTCGCGGACACTATTTACAAAAAAAAAAAAAAAAAAAAAAAAAAAACAACTCCAACATCACATCCACAATTGCACCAAACTCAAGCACATAAAACACAAAAATCACGTATCTCCATCACCACAGGTCACAAAAACATCATTCTCATACATGTAAATCACATAACTCACTTAACTATCATCACAAGTCACACACACAAAAAAAAACACCAAATTCAAAGACAAAAAAAAAAAAAAAAAAAAAAACACCACCACCACAAATCACAAAACCCCCAAGCTAAATCAAGCAAAATTCAAAATTCACTTAATTTCATCATCACAGACTACAAAAAAAACATCTAACTCAAGCGCACAAAATACAAAATTCTCTTAAATCCATCATCACAAGTTACACACACACAAAAAAAAATCAAAAACCACAAAAAGTTCTGAACTTCAACATCACAAGCCACAAAAACAACAAACTCAAGCACATAAATTTCACTTGAATCCATCATCCCAAGTCACAAAAGCACCATATCCTAAGACACACACCAAAAAAAACAACAAAAAAAAACAAAAAAAAAAGCAAAAAAAAAATAAAATAATTTCACCATCACAAACCACAAAAAAAAAAAAAAAAAAAAAAAAAAAAAAAAAAAAAAAAAAAAAAAAAAACAAAAAAAAAAAAAAAAAAAAAAAAAAAAAAAAAAAAAAAAAAAAAAATCAAAATAAAAAAAAAAAAAAAAAAAAAAAAAAAAAAAAAAAAAAAAAACATCATATTCCACAAAAAAACACCAAACTCAAAATTCACTTAAATTCAATGGCGCAAACCACAAAAACACCAAATTCAAGCACATAAATCACAAAAAGCCCTAAACTCCAGCGCCACAAACCACAAAAACACCAGACTTTACCACGTAAAATACCAAACTCAAGCACATAAATCATAAAAAGCCCTAAACTCCAGCACCACAAAAAGACCAGAAGTATGTAAAATACAAAATTCACCTAATTTCAACAAAAACCTCAAAAGCACCAAACTCAACAACTTAACTCCAACACCACAAACCATAGATAAATCAGACTTAAGCATATAAAACACAAAATTCACCTAATTTCAGCAACACAGCACAGACCACAAAACAGCAAACTCAAACACAAAATCCACTTAATTCCATCGTCACAAGTACAAAAACACCAAATCCTAAGAAAAAAACCTCGACTACACAATTACAATCCACAAAAATAACAGACTCAAGCAAATAAAACACCAAATTCACCTATTTCATCAGCACAAGTCACAAAACACCAAATTCAAAGATACAATAAAAAAAACACTTATTTCTAGCACCACAAGACATAGAAACACCTATACCAAAGGCACCAATCACAAAAAAAAAAAAAGTCCACAAAATAAAACCCTAAACTTAAGCACACAAAACACAAAATTCATTTATTTCAAAAACACAAACCACAAAAACACCAAACTCAATCATATAAATATCACACACACACACAAAAAAAACCTTAACTCCAGCACCACAAACCCTACATACATCAGACTTAAGCATATGAAACACAAAATTCACCTAATTTCAGTAACACAAGCCGAATAAAATATCAAACTCAGGAACGCAAAACACAAAAATACCTAAGTTCATCATCACAAGTCAAAAAAAAACAACATTACGAGAGAGAGAGAGAGAAAACACCATTCTCAATAACAAGCACAAAAAATCATTTAAATCCATAATCACAAGTCACAAAAGCACCAAGCCTAACCGCATAACGCAAAAATTCTCTTGAAAACTGCACCGCACCACAAGCCACAAAAGCATTAGACTCGAGCATATAAAACACAAAATTCACTTAATTTCATCATCACACTACAAAAAACATCTAACTTAAGCACATAAAGTGCAAAATTTACTCATCATCAGCATCCTAAATTACAAAAAAAAATTCAAAGACACAAATCACAAAAAGCCTCTTAACTTCAACATCACAAGCCACAAAAACAAACCCAAGCACGCAAAGTGAAAAATTTACTCATCACCAGCTCGCAAACCACAAAAAAAATCATACTCAATCACAAAAAATTCGCTTAATTTAATCATCGCAGATCACAAAAGCACCATTTCCCAATCACACAAGCTACAAAATTTACTCATCATCAGCATCGCAAAACACAAAAACATTAATCTCAATCACACAGATCACAAAAAATACTTACCTCCATCATCACAGGCCACAAAGACACCAGACTTAAACACACAAAAACGTAAAATTCGCATAAATCCAGCATCAGAAGTCACAAAAACATTAATCTCAATTACACAAATTCACCCAACTACATCAACACAAGCCACAAAAGCAACAAATTCAAAGGCACAATCCACAAAAACATCAAGCTTAATCACACAAAACATGAACAAAAAGAAATTTAATTTCAGCAACACATGCCACAAAAACACCATTCCCAATCACACAGGCCACAAAAATCACTTAATTCCAGCAACGCAAGTCACAAAACACCAAGCTCAAACAAGCAAATCACAAAATTCACTTAATTTAATCATCACAGGTCACAAAAACTCCAAACTTAAGCACAAAGCACACGAAGCACAAAATTTATCCATCACCAGCATCACAAAAGGCAAAAACATCAATCTCAAACACACAAATCACAAACCACACTTAGCTCCAGCATCACAGGCCACAAAAACACCAGACTGAAGTACACCAAACACAAAATTCGCATAACTTCAGCATCATAAGTCACAAAACATTGAACTCAAACACATAATCACAGAATTCACTAGCACAAGCCACAAAAACATCACATCAATTTCAAGGGCACTAACCACAAAAACACCAAGCTCAATCACAAAAACACTTAGACAAATTACAAAAAACACCAAACTCAAGCACCACAAACACTTATCACCAGCATTACATATCACAAAAACACCAAACTCAATCACAAAATTCACTTAACTTCACAGCCACAGGCCACAAAAACATCCTTCTCAAACACACAAAATGCAAAGCTCACTTAATTTCAACAAACAAGCCACAAAAACACCATTCTCAATCACACTTGATTTCAGCAACGCAACACCACAAAAAACACAGTTCAAGTACACAAAACTCAATTTCATCAACACAGTTCACAAAATCACCAAAACCAAGCAAACAAAGCACAAAATTTACTAGCCAACAGCATCACCAACCACAAAAACATCAAGATTAGTCACACAAATCACTTAAATCCACCATCACAAATCACATGACATGATACTTAATTCACACAATTCTAGCATCACAAAACGTAGAAACATGCCCAAGCCCATAAAACAAAAACAAACAAAAATAAAATAAAATAGCTTAGATTCAGCAACATAAAAGACAGACTCATCTCACAAGTTCAACCAAAGTGAACGCCAGTATGGCTTTCGTAAGAAATGCTCTACTGGTGATCTTTCCCTTCTCTCTGATTCTTGGTCTTCCACTCCACTGCATTTCGGTGAATATTATGCTGTCGCGCTGGTCGTCTCGAGAGCCTTCGAAAGGGTCTGGCACATAGCTTTGATTTCTAAACTTCCTTCTCTCTGATTTTCTTTCCGGTCGTTCTATAGCTGCTGTTGTAGACGGCCACATATCATACTTTAAATCTATTAATAGTGGCGTTCCTCAGTATTATGTTGTCCCCAAAACTTTTTCCTCTATTCATGAATGATTTTACATGTTACACAATTAAATATCCCAGCAATAGTTTGTTGACGCTAAAATTGTGGCCTTGGAGCACCTGACTTTTGATCTGTCTAGTATTTCTAATTGAAGCAGAGAAAACATGGTCGTTTTCAATGCCTCAAAAACTCACTTCCTCCATATTTCTATTTGACACAATCTTCCACACAACTACAGCATTTTCTTCAAAAACACAACTTGAGATTTCATCTGTCCTTAAAATTCTCGATGTTTCTTTCTCTCGAGATATTTCTTGAAAAGATCACATTACTTCCTTTTCTAAACAAGCTTCTAAGAGGTTGGATGTTCTGTTGTTCCTTCGTGATTTTTGTACTACAATTCAGTTGCTTTCTCTTTATAGGGGTCTTGTACTCCTCTGTATGGAGTACGTCTCAGACATCTGGGGTGGTTCCACTCACGCAGCTCTCCTTGACAAGGTGAAGTCTATGGCTTTTCGTCTTCACAACTCTTCTGCTCTTACTAATTCTCCCCAATCTCTTTCTACCCATCGAACTGTTGCGTCACTCACTCTATACTATCGGTAGAACAATGGACACTGCTCTTCTGAACTTTCCCGTTGCATTTCTTCTCCATCGAGAAGGGCTCGAGCAACACGCCTTTCTACACAGTCTTATCCCTTTTCTGTCCCAGACTTAACTGCTATGCCTAATCTTATATGTACTCTAATGAGAAAGTCTAGAACACGCCCTTTATTTTTTGTTTGTCCAACTTTTTTTGACTTGCATACTTTCAAGAGCCGTGTAGGCGTTTAACGATTAGGTTCCAGTATTGCCCCAACTATGGTGGAAATTTGTAGGCCTCTGGTCTTCACCCACTAGAGGAAACTATATATATATATATATATATATATATATATATATATATATATATATATATATATATATATATATATATATATATATATATATACGGTCTCAGTAAGGCTCTAAGGGTCTCTCAGTAGGGCCAGCACTCGTCTCCATCTAGATCTCTAGTAAATAATTCCAACTTCCGCCAACTGTTCTACCATAGGCAGCTGATGTCGCCTCAGTGAATCCCCAACTGACTCCACTTATCTCTTCCTTGGTCTCCCTCTCGGTCTTCTTCCTCTTGGCATCCCCTCTCAACTCCCTCTAGCCGCTCTCCCCTCCGGCGTCCCAACCATCTCAGTCTTACTGCATCTATCTTTTGATTAATTGGTTCAATCCCTTTTGTTTCTCCAATTCTTTCGCTTCTTATCCTTTCCTTTCTGGTCCTTTCCATCATCAAACTCAGCTCCCTCAGTTCTGCTACTTGAATTCTGCTTTTTCATTTCTTTTTGTCGTACTTAGTTTAAATCTACTGCCCATTTAGCAAAATTGGGGTCAGAGTACTTTCAAAAATCTTTCTTTACTCCTATATCCATTCTTCTATCGGCCAAGACTGGGTACAGTGCCCTCACCATTCCTGTATTTCCCCATCCTGTTGGTGATTTCCGGCGTATTTCCTTATTTCCTTGTGAATACTCCCCCTCCAAATACATCTCACCTCCACCCTGGCACCCTCACCTCCTCGCCATCCACCTTCAGTACAAGCTCCTCTCCCTCCTATATATTAACAGTTCTGTCTTTTCAACATTCACGCTCAATTCCGCCACTTTTAAGCTTTTCAGCACAACTTATCACCTTTCTTAACTTCTCCCTATCTATCTTAGTTCCATATATATATATATATATATATATATATATATATATATATATATATATATATATATATATATATATATATATATATATATATATATATATATATATTGTATCTCCTTTGGTGGGTAAAGCCCAGAGGCCTACTAATTTCCACCATAGTTAGGGAAATACCTGAACTTAATCGTTAAACGTCGACATGCCACAATACACGATGCTTGAAAGTGTGCAAGTCACAAGAAGTTGGGAAAACAGATAAGGGAGTATGTTCCAGTCTTTACTAGTAGAGTAGGTATAAGATTAGGCATAGCGGTTAAGTCTAGTGTCAGACAGGTGGACAGAGAAATGATAAGACTATGCAGAAAGGCGTGTTGCACAAGCCATTCCCGATGGAGGATAAATGCAACGTGAGAGTTCAGCCATGTTTAAGATGAGTGACGCAACAGTTCGATAACAGAAAGAGATTAGAGAGAATTAGTGAGAGCGGTAGAGTTAAGACGAAAAGTCATAGACTCCACCTTGTAAAGGAGAGCTGCGTGAGTGGAACCAGCCCAGATGTGTGAAGCGTACCAAAGAGAAACGATTTCGATTGAATTGACCCCCCCAAAAAAATCACGAAGACGCAACAGAACGCCCAACCTCTTAGAAGCTTGTTTAGAAATGGAAATAATGTGATCCTTCCAAGAAAGATCATGAGAAAGAAACACCGAGAATATTAAGGACAAATGAAGGCTCGAGTTGTTTTCGAAGATGTTATAAATGCGAGAAAGATCAAAGGTGAGCTGCTCGAAGGCCACCAATGTAGCTGGGAGAGGCGCCTTTCAAACTGAACGGAATAATGAACGACCGAGTCATCATAATAGGAGTGGTCATTAATACATTTAAAGGATGAACGGTGGCCGTCTACAACACCAGCTATAGAACTACCGGAAAGAAAATCAGAGAGAAAGATAGATTCCGAAAGGGGATAGTTATGAAATCAAAGCTTTGTACTAGACGCTATCGAAGGTTTTAGAAATGCCCAGCGCGACAGCAGAAGATTCACTGAAATGCCGAAGAGCGTAAGATCAAGAGTCAGAGAGAAGGAAAAGAAGATCACCAGTTAAGCGTTTCTTACGAAAGCCATTCTGGCTATCAGAGATAAGATTTGAAGAATTGAGATGTTTCCAGATCTATTTGTTACGGGGATATCCAAAAACTTTAAAAAGAACGGAGGCTAAAGAAATGAGACGTTAGTAGGAGAGCTGAAAGGGGTCCCCCTTCTTCAGCACAAACTGAATGAGCGCACGTTTCCAGCATGAAGAGAAAGTTGAAGTAAAAAGAAATTAATGAAAAAAAATAGACCGTGCATCAGGACAAGCCGGCTGCAGAGTTTTGGCGGCACCAACTCCTAAGTGGTGACTGGGGAAGGGGCGGATGAGGGGCTATTTTTGGAAGCTGCCAACTGGGCTTTTCCGAAGCTACTGCTGTTGACGCCATCAATTTTTTTCAAAAGGGTGTGTGTCTGTAATAGTGCTCTATGTGTGTTAAGGAGAGCCTACTCCGTGTAGAAGGTGGAGATGAACACGAAAGGGAGAAAACCAATGGGCACCGGGATGAGATGGGAAGTACCCTTAATATCCCATGTAGCCAATAGGGGTTAAACTCATGGCCTAAGGAACGCTACTTCCCTCCCCGTATATATATATATATATATATATATATATATATATATATATATATATATATATATATATATATATATATATATATATATATATATATATATATATATATATATATTACCATCACTCACCGGCAGAGCCTTTTTCAAGGACCCCCCCCCCCTCACAGAAAACCCACACAATCCCGAGCCTAATTTAGATCCTTCAGGCAGGGGCAGACAGGTTTTTTTTTTTTTTTTTTTTTTTTTAATACAGCAGGAAAAACAGAAGATAGAGGGTTCCATGGAACAGAGGTGGCTGGAAAGGAGGAGGTACTCAACGTCAAATCTTGAGATGGCAATGCTCAACCAAAGTTCATGCATATTCAAGGTACCCCTTGTGTTTAAATTTTTTTTTTTAAATTAAAAACAGTAAAATCATTTGAATATGGAAATTATTGAACGTTATTGCATTTTAATGGTTGCCACATAGCACATTTTATTTTTTTATTTTTGTAGTTGAATTGGATCATTCCTTGCGGTTTGGCGAGAATAGAGTTAGTTGTTACCCGGTTAGGGTTATCAAGCTCCTCGAAGGAAGAAGAAGGAAGAAGAAACAAGAAAACAAGATGGCGAATTATGCATGACGTCATGCGAAATAATAATTATTAAAAATTAATAATAATAACAAGACCATATGAGTATCCCTACGGGATATGCTTATTGTCTTGGCAAATTATTTAAAGAAATTTAAATATATATATTATTATATATTTATTAAGAACTGGCTTGGTGTAGTGGTAGAATGTTAGTCTCTTTTAACAAATGTTGAAAAATGAAATTTAATAAAATTATTTTTTTTTTTTTTTTTTTTATTTATTTTAATATTATATATATATATATATATATATATATATATATATATATATATATATATATATATATTTTATTATTTATCATTATTATTTTTATCTATTATTAAAAAATTATTGTCAAAAATTATATATATATATATATATATATATATATATATATATATATATATATATATATATATATATATATATATATATATATATATATATACACACACACAGTGAAGCTACTTAATATTGGTTTCGAAGAAATGCACTAAGGCCAAAAATGAAAGGTTTAATAATAATAAGATATAGATGATAATAATAATAATAATAAATATTTAAATTTTTTGATGAGACCTGCTTTTAAGACATCTTGTGTTTAACAGTCACCGGGCAAACGGTTGTGTAATTTTCGCCGGTTTAATTTGTTATCACCCATCATGATCAATTTTGAAGAAAAGATAATTTAGGCCTAACACATTATGATAAATTATTATTGTTATTATTTGCTAAAAAATTATATATATATATATATATATATATATATATATATATATATATATATATATATATATATATATATATATATATATATGAACCGACTGAGGCCCAGGCTAAAAATCAGGGAAAACCGGGGTTAAAATGGGAAATTATACTTGAAGGGACAATCAAATTTCATTTTTTTTTTTTTTTTTTTAATTTTCAGCCGATTCTCATGAAATCTTCAGAGTCTATAGCTTTTTTCTCGGTAAAAAAAGTTCATTTCTAGTGTTTTTATGAGTCTATAACTATTAATTAAAACCTTTTTTATTTGGGGGGGAGGAGGAAATTTGACCCTTTTCAAATGAATGGCGAGGCCAAAAGACTTTTTGGAATGACCTGAAATTTGTATTGTATATCCAGAATTCTATTGGCAACAAAAACTTTAAACAGATTTTTTTCTAGAGTTATAGAAAAAATGTTATAAGCCCAAAACTGAACAACTATCGAAAAAATAAAAATTTTTTTTTTGAAAACAAAAAATCAACCTTTTTGGAAAAAAAATTAAAACAAAAAAAACTATTATTATAACATTTATTTTTGGTGGGTGTATAGAGGAGGGATGGGGCTACAAATACCTCTCTATACTTTATTCAATGCATTTCGTTGGTTTCGAGATATAGCCTTCAAGACGGTCCATTTTTTACCAAATTTCAAAAATTCCCAGTTTGTAAGGCTATATCTCGCTTCAAACAAACAGCATTTAATAATAATATATATATATATATATATATATATATATATATATATATATATATATATATATATATATATATATATATATATATATATATATATATATACCGCAATAACGACGGGGAGACGATTAATCGAACGATATTTTGAAGATTTGAGATTAAACTTCCGAAAATCAGCCTCTTTCCTGAGGGTTTTCTGATCGGAATTAAAAAGGAATTCGCCCCTCAGCCTCTTCCCTGCGGCTTTTCTGCTGAACGGAATTCGTCCTCAAGCTCTTTTCTAAGACGATTAATCGAAGATTTGATTACTACAGTTCTCCCGGAACTCGAACCAGAACCACTGCAGCATCCGGAACCGTCTATGGCATTTTTCCCGAGGGGACCCTTCGCGGCGGGACGTGGGGTGGAGCGCGGCGCAGCGGACGCGGAATAATCGCGGGGCGTGACAGCGTGTCGCGCTATTCGGAGGAGCGCGAACGCATACACAATCATCCATCTATCTGTTGCCATGGAGCATCTTGGATTTTCTGAAAACATGGTCACCATCGTAGATTTTCTCATATACTGTTTTACATCGATTTTTATCAAAAAACCAACCTCAAATTTTGGCCGAAAAGTAGACTCGAATGTCCGACCTGAGGTATGGATTTCCATGAAGCTATCCACTAAGCCAACGAGATCTTTCTAATATAAGAGCAAAAAATTTCCAAAATTTCCAAATTTCCATTTTTTTAACATTTATTTATTCCACTTTGCATTTACATTTTATTTCACTTTACGTATATTTTTATTCCAAATTATTTAATATATTCTAAACTAATACCCGTTTTCGTAATTTTTCCTTTTCTATTCATATTTTTTTAATTTTTTAAATGTAATAAATTAAAGTATATTGACATAAACATACAATGTCAAAACATCATGCACACAAACTCAATTACATACATTCACTCAATCATTCACACAATCAAAAAACATATACCCAGCCTTTCAGTACATTTTCAGGTCGCCAACCTTAAAACTTTTTTACCGTTTTCAATTTTAAGAATACCAAACCTTTCCTTTTGTATATCCAAACTTCATCATCTTCACGTATTCGACCTTTTTAAGATCCTTCTTTCTTCTCAACCTTTGTATTTTTCCAGACCCTCAGCTGCTTCATGAATTCCCTCTTTTCACCGTTTTAAGTTTCGGTCCACCACTTTTCATTCATTCATGATTTATAATCATTCGTTATAAACATCCCCTAACTTATCTGACACTATTTTTTAGTAATGTAATTTCATTCTATGACATCATAAACATAATAGCTGCCTTATGGAATAAAAAAATAAAATAATATAAACAAGTGATAGTATGTTTCATGAATGCTGCGTCGAATTAAGAAGTTAATATATCAGCTCATTGCTTCTTCTACTAAGTAACTCATTGTTTAAACAATTCATTTGTAATTCTTTTAATGTTTCATTTGAAATTTTTTGTTTTTCATTTTTATTTTTTTTGTAAATTTTTTTCCTGTATTTTGTTTATTTCAAGTTTTATTTTTAATTTTCATATATTTTTTTCCTATTTTAATTTTATTCTTCTTTTTCTTTTCCAGGTTCTTCTCACCCCCACTATGCTACCTGCATTCCTGTAATGTTATGGTGACCAATTCCATCCGTCAACCTAATCGCAAGACTTTGATTTTTTCTACTTCTTAGCTCATGCACGTAGTAAAGTACGTAGCACGTATAAGGACTCAGTGATGGTTACACACACTCATTCACATTACCTCACATACACAACAACTGTAACAACTAAAACCAGTTAGCTTAAATTTTAATATTACATACACTGATATACTTGGCATATCAAAGCAAAATTCATGTATATTACTTCTAACAAACATATCACATTTAAAGCTATTAACCGCCCCTCTAAATATATTTGTCCCACAAAATATCTCACTAACGCAAATTGAAAGTCTTTATTTACACTGTTTTCATGCTCTCTCACTGCATTCAGACATTTCTACAGCACTTATAGACACTGTGTAGGTTTCTGCACTAAGTCTCACTGCATGCGTCATAATCTAAACAATCTTTTATCACTAATGTATGAACAAAGGCATGTTAGTATCTATCTGACATACAAATTACAGAACTTAACACTCATTGTTCAATCAAAACTATTCACTATATAATTTGAATCTCCATGGTTAATCATATAATATATAATTAACTGATCCCTCATATACATTTCCAACCTAAGTTCCACATCATTTACTTTAAAACTCAATATACAATCTATCTTTTTAACACTTATGCATGATCAAAGACATCTCTCTGGCACACATTTCATTCCCTTCAACTTAAATATTAATCTCCGTATATAGTCTCACTTTAAATACTTCGACATAACCAAATACACGTTATCCACTCTCCAACATACAATTTATAGGAAATTACATGTATTTCTTTTACAATTCTTTCAATGTATATCTTAATTCATCATAGTACGCTAAACTTTTTATCAATAAAGAATGATCAAAGAAAAACAGTAATCTATTTAACTTATATTTTATTGTACTTACATATATTTTCCCCCTAAGCCTCGTCAATATATAACTTAAATCATGTAATTAACCTACCTTTTGTATCAATTGTATGAGCAAAATCATCCTCGTATCTATCTGGTACGCAAGTCATAGAACTATTCATTCACTATTCACCTCAAAAACTATTCAACATTTAATTTGATTCTTCACGGTTAACTCTATGAACAAAGACATGGATTCTTCTATCTAGCATACAAATTGAACTACTTTATATTAACATTCAACATAAACTCATATCCATTTAACTTAATTCTTGGAGCGGTCAAAGATATACCGACATTTCTATTAGCACGCCTCTTTCCTGAGGGTTTTCTGAACAGAATTAAAAAAGGAATTCGCCCCTCAGCCTCTTCCCTGCGGCTTTTCTGCTGAACGGAATTCGTCCTCAAGCTCTTTCCTAAGACGATTAATCGAAGATTTGATTACTACAGTTCTCCCGGAACTTTACAAGCTTTTATAGCCTACCTCATGTTTTAAGTAAGGTATCTTAAGGGATTAGGGTAAGATACTATCATTGCTACTATTACGTATAATATAATAACAATAATAATGATTTGTGGTATGTCTGTGTGAGTATGTGTGTGTGCAGGTATGTGTATATATGTTTAACAATCTGTTATATATGTAATAAAAATAATAATAATAGAAATAATAATAGTAACAATAATAATGATAATAATAATGAAAATAATAAAGCTAACAAACTGAAATAAATATAAAACATTTAGTGAAAAGACCAAAAAAGTTTTATGGAAATATGTATGTGTGTGTGTTCTTAATAGCAATGAAGTGGGGGAAGGATATAGGAAGGGTAGGAGTAGGGTGATGGGAGACCCCCACGCCGTTATATATATATATATATATATATATATATATATATATATATATATATATATATATATATATATATATTATTTATTTCATCTACATTGGTATATACCAATATATGAATAACTATTACTAACTTCATACTTCTTTTTATTTGCTGAGGAAGGCTGAAGGGCTAAGGAAGCTGGGTAGGAGTAAGGTGATGGAATACCCCTACGCCATTAAACATATGTATATATTTATTTATTTATATTATATATATATATATATATATATTATTTATATTGTTATTATATATATATATATTTTTATATATATATATTTTTATATTTATATATATATTATATATATATATATATATATATATATATATATATCATATTATTTATTTTTTTTTTATCTTTAATTTTATTTTTTTTGATATTTTTTTTAATTTTTAATTTTATTTATTTTCATTACAGTTATTTATTTATAAAATTGCCCTGGTGAAACACCCTGTCAGTGGTAATTTTTTACAAGCTACCTCGGTTTGGCAGGTGCGAGCCCCTACAGAACAGGTGGGTGAACGGTTCTCTGAGTGGGGTCCTAGGCTGTAGGATGTGGTGTGGTAATATACATGTCCGTGTTGATGCGAATCCGCGAGGTATAGTGAAGGCTCCTTATGTTGAAACGAATCCTGAGGGATGGGTGTGGGGAAATGGGAGGTGATTCCCTTGCGGGATGCAACGTGTGTTAACACGAGTTCAATAATTATTTCATAATAATTTTATCAATTCATTTTTAATTAATAACTATTATTTTTTTTGACCCTACTCCCGTATATATATATATATATATATATATATATATATATATATATATATATATATATATATATATATATATATATATATATATATATATATATATATATATATATATATATATATAGACTAGTTAATTAGGTAATTAACTCCAAACAATTAATATCTTCGTATTTTTATTTAAGAATGGAAAATGCAAAATGAAATGATATGAATATGGTAGGCAACAATGCCCTTTGCAAATAATAGTTGTAATCCAAATAAAGCACAATATATTTTATGACACAGGATTGAGCACTGTAAGATCTTCAATGTTAATTAGTTGTGATCGATAATTTCGATTTTAATTAGATGCTGGTTTCGTTTAGCTTGCCTTGAGATTTACAAAGTGTGAACTCCTACTCAAGAATGTCGTCCGATAACTGACTTTCCCTTTGCTTCCCGCTCTTTTTGAAAGCATTTTATTTCACTAGAGGGCTTTGTGTCCTCTTATTGGTTGGTTTAATCTACGTAGCATTTACGAACATCATTATTGCACTTATTTACATTGTTATCTTAATCCAAAAGACTCAACTAAATTAACTAACAAGTAGTATATCGTTAAGGGTTATAGCCAAGTTTTCAGTTTCACAATGAATTATCTACAAACGACATGCAATTCTAATTAAGCAAGAGAATGTCAGATTCTGTTTGACACAAGGGGGGGTTGAGGAGTTGAGTCGGTTACAACATATATATATATATATATATATATATATATATATATATATATATATATATATATATATATATATATATATATATATATATATATATATATATTTAATACTTTATTTTTCGGGGTACCCTAGGGTTCCGCCTCAGATCGAATTTAGAAATTTGATGATAATTTGACCTATATGTGGAAGTCTAACCATTATTTAAAGATCATGCAGTATAACAAAGATAATTCAAGTCTTAAGTTACAACTCCATAAGGACTATTTTAATGTTTGTAAAAAGAGCTATTGCCTACAAGAAAACATACTCAACGATAATGGATGAGGGGAGGATACATGTACTGTAATTTTCAACAACAACCTAAAAAAAAAAAACGAATAAAAAATATACTAGCTGTAAATATAGCAGGATTTAATTTAAGAGCAATTAATCGACGCACGTGACTGACCTTGTAGCCGTCCTTTGGTGCTCTAATGAAATGCGCAGTTCAATACAGTACATCGAGCCATCCCCTGCCTTGTTGCAGTATTTTGTTGTAACACTGTAGGTTTTTCTGCTTGTGTAGCCATCTCAGAAACGTACCTATTTTAGCTGTATAAAGCTGAATTTACGAACGATAAAATACTGCTTGTGGAGCTTCTGTCTTAATGGGATGAAGCTAAGACAATTAATGTATAGCATAGTGGTGGAGTAGGTTTCATTTATAAAGAAACTGTAACAACGAAACTAGCAACCAATTTCCATATACAAAGAGAAGAGGTTAATTGTTTCTGCTCTATGCAGGATTTAATATTTAGATAAAGCAAGTTAATATAGTTAAAAATAGCAAGCCTAGGTGCTGTTCTGTAAAGATTAAAGAGATACTACAACGTACTTTCTATAAAATTTTATATCTCAAAAACATAACTGTATACCGAAATATCATATTAAAGTAAACGTTTATCCCAGGCTTGAGAATAAGATACAAATTTTTAACATACTCTTTGTTGCTTATCTATCTACTTGTGAGAGCTACATGCTATGCAGGCAGACCAGAACAGCTTACAACAACTGCCGAGAATTGATAAATCCTGGACCTCTCATTTCAAATATACCAGTCAATTTCCACTCATGAGCGATGGGGAAATATAAAATTTTAGAGGAAACTATGGCATTTCAAGGGAAGTTCTTAAAATAATTTCTCTGGCTTCTGTATATATATATATATATATATATATATATATATATATATATATATATATATATATATATATATATATATATATATATATATATATATATATATATATATATATTTACAGGAGGTGTGTGTGAATGTTCTGTACTACTTAAAAAATTAAAGATGTGCTGAATCCACTGGTGCTATGTATAGACTAACTAGCACACACCACCATCAGATCCAGTATACCTTAAACTTTAGAAACATAAGATCATAGAATGTGAAGTTTAAATTAGCAATTAATCAAAAAACTACGATGATCATTATCACAGTGAATAAAGGTAACAAACACTGTGATACAATTACTAAACATACCACAGTGTCTGTTCCTGCACCCACTGGACTATAAACTTCTACTGTTCAGTGGACACCAAGATACAATAGTTCTACAAATAATTTTTTTAAATTCACTAATCAATCATATTTAAAACTAATCCAGAATATAATTTATATTCTTCAATAAAAAAAAAAAAAAAAAAAAAAAAAAAAAAAAAAAAAAAAAAAAAAAAAAAAGAGGGAGAGAGAAAATTGAGCTTGCTAATACCATACGAAAGTAATCCTATGTTAATATTAATATACCAGATATATACTATATAAATACTCTAACAGTGTATAATTACATATGAAACTTTTCATATTAT